>VDFB02000015.1:538357581-538441107 GCA_007258455.2 Sequoia sempervirens
TGCATCTAACACATGTATGAAATAAAGTTCTAATGATGCTCAAAATACAAACTCAAAACTCTTCATACTGATTTGAATCAACATTCTACTTTGCTATGCATTCTCTCTATATTCTAAAAATTCACATCCACTAACTCTTATCACATGTCACCATCATCAAAATATTGAAAAATATCTAACTTATATATCTTCTTCACCTATAACATCAATTAGGTCAGCCTAATTAGATGTAATATACAAAATGTAGCTTATCATCTCAAGATATATCCACACAGGCTTCATGCCAAGATTCAAACCTTATAAAAATTTGAAATAGGTTAGAATAGACCTAAAATACCACCCACATAATAGATCAACACATACTTAACCTCCGTAATGCACCCAACACATTAGGTCAACACTAACAATGACCTAATTACAAAAAATGCCAACTATACACACATATTTGTTCATGTGGACCTCCAAAATTCATGCCAACTAGAATATGCACTCATATAACATTTATCAACATGTCCATAACTTTTCAAAGCCAAAATCCAATCCGCGGAGAAGTGCGGACTCACCAACACATATGCACAGAACTAGAAATGTCTGATACTGCCAAGCCGAACTTCTATTACTCATAACTTTAAATCTAGAAACCAAAATGAGATGAAACTTTGGAATTAGGTTCCTCTAACAACCAATAAAACTATTTTAGAAGCATAGAGAAAAATATTCATCAATAGATTAGTGCATACCCAAATACCAGACCCCTTTTACATAGAATGACCTAAATTGACACTTAGTCAATTTCTTCAATAATTGACTTCACTGGATCAAACCTTCTTGCAAAATTTCCTTTCACAATCATCCTTAAATATGTTCAAGACATCCAAATTGATCGACACCATATACTTCATATCAGGATACAATGTTGACATCAATGACAACACTGCAATGCATAGCTACAATATACCTTGTATTTGAATCCCATATGCCCATGTTGCCAATAGATGCATCAATTGCATCTCCTCATTATTCCAATAGACCTTGAAAAATTAATGCAGTGTATTATAACCATTGGTTAAAGTGAATCGATGTACTCTTTTGTTTAGTTCATGCTTAGTGCCATTGTGCAATTTAGTGTTAACATAGGAAACTTTATAAGTATTCACAATATAAGTATACAAAAACATAAAAGTTTTCTTTCCCTTGAATATTGGAGTGCAATTTATCTCATTCTATTGTTAAGGTTCCATCCAAATGCACAAGTTCTTGGATTTTATAGTAAGTGCTATCATATCTAGTTGACAATTTTTAAGTTCTTGGTTGCAATTTTGACCTTCTATTATTCTGCTCAATGAAATAGTGTTATAGTCAATCTACATGTATTACATTAAATATTACTTGACAATAAGAATAGTAATGCATGCAATTTTTTTACATGAAGTAGAGAAATATCATTAAAGATTAATTGCATGTTTATAACTAGTTTCTTGTTATATGTGAATTGCATGCCGATTATTTATTTTACCATTTTTAATGCATAAAAGATAGAAACAATGAATAGATGTTCATATAATCATTGTATGAAAGAAAAATAGTATTTATTTATTTTATGAATATTATGCATGTTATTGTCTTCTATTGTGAATTAGGTTTACATTCTGGGATAGGGTTCTGAATATGGACTAACTAAGAAGGTCAATCCTCTTTTCAGGATATTTTGATTTATTCCAGTGCTTTGGCCAAAGCCATGTATTCATTGAAATAGATGAATGTTACCTATAAAATTTATTTATATGATTCTCTGATATATCCTGATAGTAAGAAATTGTACGTACATGATAGAAATGCATGTAGATATATTAGGTTGCACTAGGATTTCCTCCCGCTATTTGTTTCTAGGTTGTTAGGTACTTTGTGTAGGGTCAAGTATTCTTCGAGTAGGAAGAATTCTGGGGAAGTGCAAGCTTTTTGGTTGGGCAGAAAAGCACCTGAACCATGTTCTCATCTCTTGACTTGTAGATGACTGTGAGGGTTGGTGGTGGTTGGAGACTATATTGTTTATGTCTTCACATCATTCTTATATTATTATTTGTATTTATACTTCTAGATTGTATAATTAGTTGAATTCATGGCATAAGAGCTTGAGTTGTAATTTTGTATATCATGTATATCATGCAACTTTTACTTGGAATATGCACTACACATATGAGGATGTGTTATGACATTTTTTTTTTATCCAATGAAGTTATTACATTTAAATTCCATGTTTATGAGATATTGAGTTATTAATTATTTTTGTGAGACTGTTTTGGGTCTCGATCCTTACATGAAAACATAAGATTTGACTATTATATTAAAATTTAGTATGATTGGATTCAATTTTTTAACTATGATTTTCTATGTGAATAATGATTTACAAAATATTGTATGGAAAACCATAATATTGATATTAATTATGATGTTGAGTCATAATTATAGTATATAATTGATCTTGATTATTGTGAGTGGATACTGTGTGTATTTATATATGGATAGTGTGTGTACATACACACTACCTATATATGAATAGTGTGTGTACATGCACACTACCTATATATGAATAGTGCGTATACATGCATGAATAGTATATATACACACCCTACCTATATATAATATATTTATATATATGGATAGTGTGTATATATACTATTCATTATATGGATAATGTTTATATATACATATTATCTATATATAAATATTTTGTGTGTATATATACACACACTATCCACCCACAACAATATGTGTGTGTGATTGACCTTGATCATTGTGTGTAGATAGTGTGTGTATGTATATATTTGATTGATCTTGATTATTATAGGTGAATAGTGTATGTCTGTGTATTCTTGATTTGTTTGATGTGTACATCAAGTGTGAAAGTATATTAATAGGTCGGCCAATAAGAAAATGAGTGATCAATCAAGAAATTTATGTACCCTTCTCATTTACCTTACATGGAATAATGGGAACTCAACTGTTAATATTGAATTATACTAATCATCTTAGTCTAAATCATTGGCCCAATCTGAGTATCTGAATCCCATAACCCAAGAATCTCCCCATGTGTAGTGAATTTCAAAATGATATGTTTCCTATATATATATTTGAAGATAAATTTTGTTCCTTCGAACGATTATCATAAGAATCATAAGAAAAAAGACATGTCCAACCATAAAGAAAATATCATGATCTGATTATGTCAAGCACTAAAGATTTCCAACCAACTACTGATACAATATTGTATCAATTGTGGTTGTAGTGAAAATATTAAATAGTGTAACACCTAACTGAAATGAAGTGGGTGAAGCATTTCAATCAACTATTCCAAATATATAAAGAAAAACAAGAGATTTTGTTTTGTTGAAATATGAAAATCCTCAAAATTTTAAAGATCATAAAGACCAAGTGAGAAATATCGAAGCTCAAGATCTATGATATCAAATTTTTTTGTCAATGCTTGCTAGAAACCTTAGATAATGGAGGTGAAACTACCCATGAGAATCAAATCATCCACATACAACCCAAGAATAAAAAAATCATTCTTATATTTGTGTGTAAACTATCATGTATCAGAATGGAAATGTGAGGGACAAAAATTGAGCAAGAATCTATCTTATTATACTAGGTTCAAAGGCTTGTTTGAGACCATATGATATATGAATAAGCTTATAAAAAAGTAAAAAATAATGTACAAAAATTGAAGGTTTCTCCATATAGATTTTTTTCATGAAGATCATTGTAAAATAGGACACTCTTCACATATATCTAGAAAACTAATCATCCCTATGATGCAACAAGATAAATTACAAGATGAATAGAATATCTCTTGTTCATAGGAGTAAAGGTCTCAAAAACATCAGTTCCCTCAACCTATGAAAACCCATTATCCATAAGATGGACTTGTACTTGTGACTTAATCCATTTATTACATATTTGGTGTGGTCTACCCACTTGATTTGGAATAATTATCTTCCCCTAGGAAGAGGAACAAGATCCCATGTGTGATTATTTAGAAAAGAATAATACTCCTCAACCACAACATCATCCCACTCTAGAATACTTGGATCATTTGAAAATATATGAGGATCATTTAAAAGTGAATAACTCAAATAGATAAACCTATTATTTGTGAACAAGTTTAGGAAGAATCTATGGGGCCATTAACTAAAGGCCAACCTCTTCAAGAGTATTTTGGTCCCAATGAGTAAAAGATTATGCACAAAGAGGTGGTGGATCAATTCCATCATCTATGTCATTCAAAAGAAGAAAAGTGTTATCAAGTGACAAAGAAGGAAAAATAGGTAGTGATAAAGAAGTATGTGATGGCATATCCATAAGTGTGAAGTGGTCATCAAACTATACATCTCGCCAAAAGTAGAAATCTTGAGTTATAGGATCAAACAACATATAAGCCTTGACATCCTCATAATAAATAACAAAATAAAAAGTTGAATCTTCTTCTCCATAACATTACATTAACCATTCATAAAATTTCCAAGCCTCAATATATCAAATAATCTAAAGAATGAAACATCAAGCTTGACATGGAACCAAGCCTCCTTAGGAATCATATTCTACAGTCTTGTGGTGCATATCATTCTAAATATAGTTAGCATAAATTATTTCTACAACCCAAAAGGTGGTTTCAATTAGCCTTGATTGAATCATAGAATTAACCATCCCCTATAATTCCACTCTTCCTTTCAACCACACTGTTTTATTGAGGAGTATAAGGAATTGTTATTTCACATATTCCCCATATTATTTGTGTGTATCCTTTGCATAAAAGGATTGAATATTTCTCCATAAATTCTTCGAAGGTACTAAAATTGATGAAAACCTTGCTCTTCTACTTGAGAAAGTACATAAAGGTGAGAACATACATGTTCCCTAAAAATGGAGGAGCTAAAAATGACATGAGGTCACTATGAACCAACTTAAGAGGTGCCTTGGCACAAAATGCCTTGCCCTTGGGAAATCATTTTGATGATGTTTTCCAAGTAAATAACATTGATAAACTCCCCATGTGCATGAAATCCTAAGAATATAAATTACCAAATCCTATGTGCCTAACTCGTAAAGATACATGTAATTCAAATGATGAAACTATTCTTGTCATAGTTTTCTCAAAGAATTAACATTAGCAAATAGCGATAATCCTAAAGATGGCTTAAAAACATAAAACCTATACAATTAACATCCATGATCAACACTCTCTATAGAAACAACCATGTGAACCTCTTGTAGCCTCAAATGACTACATTTGTGATGAGAATATATCTATCTTTCTCTTACCATAATTATAATTTGATATATAGAAAGTAGATTAGAAAAATCTTTAAAATAAAAAGCATATCATTAATGTGCCCATCAATCATTTATAATTTAATTAAACCAAAAATGGGAATATTTATGAATAATCATCCATTACAATTTAAGAATTATTATTGTCAAAATCATGTGAATATGTCATATGGTATGAAGTAGTTGAATAAAGTCAAGTGATAATGAACCCTGCAAAACCTATGTATGAAAGGATTTCCCTTTACCATTGAAAGAGGGATTGTAGATATAAATATTGTGCCACCACATGGATTCCTATGAAGTATCTAATATTTTCCTACATTTGGATTCATCATGACTAATATTGATACAAAAAGAGCAAGGATCACTTGAATTCTTCTTCATCATGGAGGTAGACTCACTTAACTTAGAAGAGTTAGAAAGAGGTGTGAACTTTTAATTGTTTTGATGGCTAAATTTGAAGGTAGGCTCACCACCTAAAGTATATTTTTTCTTAGGATTCTTCTTATTTTTACCTTTTCCCTTGGAAGATTGATCCATCAAAGCTTGGCTCTTAGAACTATGAAGATCAAACAACTGAATTAGTTTGGGATGTTCCTTAGTAAGATTCTTACAAAATAACTCAAAGATATCCATTTTAATTTTAATTATGAAGGCATCCATGGTAGAGTAATAACTAGATGAAAAAATCTAAAATGACCCTTGAACTTTGACAAAATCAAGAAGATATATTCTTCATCAAATTTATTTCATCCACAATCTTTCAACTATGACAATATCAATTTAAAATTCAAAAGAAATTCCTCAATAGTAGAAAAATCATCTAGAGAGTGATATTAAATCTACCTCCATTTCCAAAACACATAACTCATCAATGGTAACAAATAATTCATCAAATTTATCCATACTTTCTTAGGTGTTGTGTACCCCACAGTATGAAACATCCAATCCTATGAGCCACGTGAATTTATCTAACTTGTTCCTATAAGTAAAATTTTCAAGATCCTTAGTGAATTTAGGTGGCTTTTCATTAAATATTTACCAAAGCCCCTTAGATTATAATGATTATCTCATTTGTAGTTTTAGTTTGTGATATTTATGCAAAGTGTAGAACTCAATAGTCCTAAGTTCTTTGATGATTAACAATAAACACCAAGAAACCAAAAATATAATGGGGCACTTAAATTATGCCTTACACCCTCAAAAAATGCATTAAGGATGTAATTTAACCCCCAACAAATAAAATTGGGCACTTAAGTGTAATTTGTATAATTAACAATCCTAAATTGATTATTTATAAAATAATTTTTATAATTTTTTTAAAAATTTCACAATAGAAAATGGTAGTTTACAAATAGATTCCTTGTAATTTTTTGATTAAATTTTTAAAACTGCTAAAATTCAAATTTCTAAGAAAAATTTGTATTTTACAAAAAGGAGGGTAAAAGTATCTTCAAATTGAAAAAATGTTATCTAAAGAATAATTTGGAAAGATCACCTACACCATTGTGAAGTGCTTGGAAATATCCCTTTTGTCGCCTATAAGAAGTCAAGAATTTGAAATTGTGGGGGAAGTTATGGATTTAAAAAAAATCCTTTAGGCACAAATAGAAGGTACCTTGGAACTATTGGGGTGGAAGGTGGGAAATGCATGTGTGGAAAAGTTTGATGTCTTGCTAAAGTTGGAGTTATGTAGGTGATAGATTGGACCACTCTTAGTGGTACCTTGGTTGTGTTATGTAAGCCCTCAGGAATTGGGAGAAACAAGGGGATGTGGCCCCATGTGACTAGGTGCTAATCCAAAAACCACATCGATGTCATACCTATAAATGTGGTATTGTGTTAGAATTGACTAACATAGGTAACATGACTATAAAATAAAATATTAACCTTAAAATAATAATAAAAATGCATCACATAATGGATGTTATAAATCTGACACATTGAATATCTACTGCTTATATAATTACTGAACAAACATGTATGTTATATATGTATTGTATGTAACTATTTAGAATTTATATGATGAGAAAAATGATGGCCCTAAAAAACCTTTCTCGATGCCCATCATCAAACCCTACCGAGTTTACTATTCATAAATCTAGATTTGGATCTTCTAGACACAACTATGAGGTTAGATCCACCCTAGGATGCACCATATGAAACTTCATGGTAGAATATCCCTACATTATATTAGGGCCTTGTAGATTCAAATATTCCTCACCATGTTGAAGTCACCAAAAGGAATTATAAGAGGAACACTTTATAGCACTAAAAAACCTTCCACACAAGAGAAAAGCAATGAAATTGCTATATGTAAATAATTGTACAATACATACAATGTGTATTATATACAAGAGATACCTTGTTTATATAGGAAAGGATGAGATATACAACAACATAGGATTATGAATTTTTTTATAATCATACGGATTGAGAAAAAAAATGTAAATTACCTAACTAAACTTAAATAACTAGTTGTAAAAATGACCTAAAAGGGAATGAATTAGGTTCTTTATCCTATTCAAACCAACAAAGTGGATTTGATGAAGCTTCATAAGGATAGAAAACCTATTGGATAAAAATATTTTTTGTAATGACCCCGGTGTTCTACTTAGTAAAAATTTCAATGTTTTCACCTTAAGTGAATGAATCATGATGCCATAACATAGAAATTTTTTTTCCTTTTCCATAATTTAAATTATATGCACATTTGAAATATACACTTTTCCAAGCTTCCATTGCATTCCATTGTAATTTCACAATATTTCCATAATAAAAATTTCATATTGAATAAACTCAAGTTTATCATTCATGATTACAACCTTCCATATAAATGGGTACAAGATACACACATGCATATCTCTTCTGAGCTTCATTGGCAATAGATATACAAACTAGTCTTGATGTCGCCGCATTGGTGCATACATTTTAGATGTCCCTATTCTTTGGTTCATACACTCTAGTTGTCCCTAATACTAGTGCAAACATCCTCAAACCTTGACCACCGACTAATGAGGGGAAGCATCACTCAAGCACTTTTCCGCCAACCACAGACTCAATGCAGTCCCTTGCACATCTACCACACATGGTAAGATGGACCTCCCTTTGACGAGGAGATTGGTATGGTAACCTCATAACAATAGCCTTTCTGAGCTTAGTATTGTGTCCTACATAACTAGAAATTGTATAACAACTATAATCTTGAACTAGCATGCATAAAAGGAACACATTGAATTGACAATGCAACTAGTGGAAAATTACACTACTTTGGCCAAAGTATTCTTCACCCAGTACTTCGAGTGAGATTCATCCTATTCACATACACTACCATAGCTCGATTTGGATTATGAGAATTCATATACTATGCATAGGTAATTTCCTTCTATAGGTAATATTTAACCTCAAAAACCACCTATTCCCTTTTCCAAATTAACAATTATATTTCTATCAAGTATTCACAAGCATAAGTTATCCACTTCATTGGACAATCTAATCCCATGAATAACCTATGACCCCTTCATGACTCCAACTTTACTATAGCTTCATAATAAATAACTTTCCAATCCAAAGTATGTTGGGAGAATGAAGAAGGTAACCTCTGGGTTTGTTGTCATTGATGCCAACACTATTTGATAATTTGATTCACAAATTCTCTCAGCTGAAAGGATCCCCATAAGATTTTGATATGTTGATAAGGTGTATCAGATATGGCTATACACATGTTTTTTCTGACAATTTGATTGATTCGGTTGTGTTTCCTATATGATAGAAGTTAAATATTTCTTTTTCTTGACTGATAGTGTTATGGACTGCTATCTTTTTCTTGGGTAACGTATTTCTCAATTGGTCCAAGCCGAGCCAATTCATATGATTTGTTGTATGCACAAAAAAAAAGTTTTTTGAATTAAGCTGACAAGTCATTATGTGTTATGCAAGCCAACCTATTTAATGTTTAAAGAGACAATCATATATAATAAAGTGGTGATGAAGTGTATAAGTGTGATTGGGAGATAGAGATGCGAAGAAGGATTGAAGAAACCAAGTGGTACACAGTGATGCAAAGGTATTTTTGTGTATGTGTGAGACCAGAGTAGAATCTCGATATTCTAGAGCTTAACTAAAACTGATCTCAACACATTCTAGGTGTATTTACTCAATTCATTATTGGCTATGAGCCATACTTCTTTTTTGTATTCTGGCGATAAGCCATTTTTCTGTAATCAAGCTGTGAGCCTTTCAAGGATAGCGAGTCCTGGCAGTGAGCCATGTAATATCTTATGACTGGTTATAATATGTTGTGAGCTAATCCTCACCGTGGTTTTTCTTTGTTTGGGTTTTCCACGTAAAATCTTGGTGTTGATGTGTTATGATTCATTTTATGTTTTTGATTACTATTGCAATTAGTTGTGGATTGATTATTGGATGGTTAGTAATTAACAATGTTAGCAGAATACTGATTCACCCCCCTCTTAGTATTCGGTGTATTCAACAATTGGTATCAGAGCTTGGTTCCTCTAAAGAAGTATTATATCTTGAGGAAGGTCCTAGAATTTGAATACATGGCTAACAGAAGCTATCTTGTTCCTCCAGAAGAAAACTTTGTATCCGAGGAAATCAATGCTACACTTGAAGAATTAGACAAAAGTGAAGATGAAAAAGAAACTCTACAAGGAAACCTGAAGGAAGAAAATGAGTGTATCAAAAAGTTGAGAGAGCATATCAAAAAATTCAAAGAGAGACATAGAGAAGTCAGTGATCAATTGAAAAAGGCTAATGAAGACATTACCGGACTGAAGGTGCAAGTAGAAGGAAAACTTATTGAGGAATGTCAAAAGGCTGAGATCTAGAGTAAAAATGATGAGTGCACAAAGCTTGAGCAAGAAGTGGTAATCCTAAGATCTGATTTGGAAAAGGTGAAGGCTTATGAAGAAAAATTCAAAACAAGCTCTACAATGCTTGATGAGTTGATTGCATCTTAGAAACCTGCCAAGGATAAAAGTGGTCTAGGTCTTGAAGAAGGATAGAACTCAAAGGAGAAACCAATTTCTAGCAAAATGAACAGTCAAAGGAAATTTCAAGGTAACATTCATCAAATCAAGAATCAAAGGATCAATATCGAAGGGTGATCCCACAATACTGGTTTATAATTTTTGGCCAAACTAGACACTGAACTAATTTTTTCTAACTAAATCTTCACTTTCAGGCACCTATAGCGGCTAAACCATGAGGAATTTGAAGATGATGCAAGATATTGATTTGTGAAATTATGTCTTTATGTTCTAAATATATATTTTTTCAAAATTTTTGGAATCGGATTGCACTTCTTTTCCCATCTCTTTCAAAAACTAGTTTTTTTCAGTTAACACCATTTTTAAGGAGTGATGTTCACTGTATACAACATAACCTTTTTTCCATGAAGGATAAAATTATAATTTTTTTGAATTTAGATCTGTAACTACAATAGCTAGTGATTTCATTTGGTTTCATAGTGTTTTATTGAATATTTTTTTCTTAATCAAGTTTCAAAGTCAAACCAATTACAATTCAGACATAGGCAGACTATATACAACATAATTTTTTTTGTATGTATCGAAATTCATTTTTTTTTGTTGGATCAAGGACTTCAATATCTAGTGCATTGATATTTTTTTAATTTTTTTGATAATCGTCTATTTTTCCACATGTGCAGAACAAAGAGCTTGATTTTTGGTGAAAAACCTACATTCACAAGAAATAAAAAATAAATACAATAATAAAATTAAATTTATTTAGAATTATACTTTTTGGGAAGCTTATAATAAGGAGTACATACTTACAAAAAATAATTTTAAATGAATTCATTTGATCCCTCAAAAGGTAAATCAAAAGTGGTTTTTTATTAGCATTTTGATAGGTGTAAAGGAGACTTCGTTATATGTATGGTTTAAAACTAGTGGAGTTCTATTGAAAGGGGTTTGATCTAAGGTGGTTCGATCAAACCCTCTTCAATTGGAATCCTTTAAATATAAATTTTCAAGGTTTAAATCATTATATTTTCTAAAAATATGTGATTTCATCAAAAATCAGGATCTCCCAGAAATTGTAAACTAGTATTGTGGGATCACCCCAGAAGGATATTTCCCATCCGAAAACCTAATGCTAAAGGTACCCATCTTTCAATGGTTTTTATTTCTCATGCAATAAATTTGGACATAAAGTGAAAAAATGTAGAAGTAGAATAAACCATAATGGAATGAGTCATAATATTGGATTCTTTATTGGGAAATGTTTTTCTTGCAATAAGTATGGACATAGAGCTAGCGAATGCATAAGTCAGATGATGATGAATAGGTTCAATGCTAGCAGAAGGATTCAATAATTTCAAGGATATTGCTACACATGTAATCTTATCGAACATAAGGAAAACTAGTGCAGATCAAGGATGAATACAAGTCAAATTCATCAAAGACATGTTGTGTATTACACTTGTAACAAATCAGGGCACATCTCAAAATTTTGTAGAAGCAAGACTGAGAACAAACCTAATCTAGAATAAAAAATCAAACCAGTAAACAAAGTAGACCCAACTGAAGTAAGGAAAGAAATGACAAAGATTTGGAGAAAGAAGGAAGAACCTGTGAAAATGGACGAGTTACTTACATTCGTATCTGCATCCAGTGCGAATACCCCTACCAAGAACTGAACCAGGTATTGGCTTCAGGGGGAGCAGTTACAGAGAAATCTTAAAATCCCTTGGTCTATGATGTTTCAAGCAGTGAAAATCAAATATGCAATATGAATTGTCAATCAGAAGTCTTTAAAGAAAATTTTGGTAGAAAAAAAGTAGATCCAGAGAATTGGGAAGCATCTCATGATTTAGTAGTATGTGTTTCATAAAGTTCTTTTAGAAAAAAAGGGGATTGAAGTATAATAAATGTGAGTTAGAGAAAAATTTATAAGTAATAAAGCAATGGTTGAAGCTAAGGTAAAGTGCATTAGTACATTTGGAAAAAGGAATGAAAGCTGAAGTGTGCTAAAGGTGACTTAAATCATTGTTCATTGAAACCCTAATTCTTGATAAAACAGAAAAAAGGTACTTTGTGTTATCCATACTTTGTAATTTCTATTCAAAGAGGTCTCTGTTAAAAAGGTTTTTCAAGTCAATTAAGGATAATGGCCACTCCCACTCTTGTGGAAACATCTGAGAGACCCCAACCAAAATTTAAGAGAGTTCCATGGTGTGTGCACTGTGATTTCCTACCCTAAAAGATGCAAAACAACAAAAAATGCAAAAGGGGAAAAACACACAACACCACCTCAAGATAAACCTAGTTGAACTTGAACAAAAGAAAGATAATAGAAGAGATTTACCTTGCTCGAGTTGATCTTTTTGGTTGGCCCTTTGATGAAGATTGATTGTGTGCTCCTTGGTGGCAAATAAGCTACACTGATATGAAAAATACTCTAAATTGGATGGTGAATGTAAAGAGGGAAGTGGGTGTTTGGCTAAATGTGTGAGATGAATGTAAAGAGAGCTTCAAAATGCAACAATGGAGGATGAGAATGCTTGTATGTAAGCGTTGAGTTCTTGAGCTTGAGAGTTGAATTGCTTGAATGCTTGAATGTGTGTTATGAGAAAAATGAGACCAAATCCTCTATTTTAAGGGATGAATCTCTAGAGAATTGAATGGTTAGGATTTAGCCAACATGGACAAAATGAAGGGCTATGGTGAGTTGAGGAATCACAAGCCCTCACATCTTGCCATGTGGAAAGGGAGGTGGAAAAAATACATGTGAGGTGGAGAGAGAACATGTGAGGTGGAGGTACTTGCAAGTACCTTGGGATTAGGGGAAAATTTCCTCAAAAATGAAGTTCTTGTCCCCATGTGGGAAGGATGGTGACAAGTGAAGAATTTTAGAATTCCTCACTAATCATCTTGGGGAAGAGAGAAGTGGTTGGGGGAATAAATGTGAATTTTAAATTCACATGATTAGGAGTACCTTGTAGATAAGACATGGTTCTCATAAAGGAGCTCCTTGTCCTATGTGAATGATGTGACTTATGAGAGGATTTGGAATTTCCCAACAACCTTCATGGGGAAGAGGAAAGCATTGGAAGAATAAATGTGAATTTTTAATTCACATGGGGAAGAGGTTAAGGCTAAATCATAAATAAAGTAATTATGATAGGTTGACTTGGAGGATATACCAAAGATGGCAAGAGGATTAGATTAAGGTTGTGTAAACAAGTGATTAAGAAAACTAATGAAGGATTAGAGGCAAGCGGCCAAATATGGAGGATGTGACATTAATCTTGATTAAGGGTGTGCACATCTTAATCATGGATTAATTAAACTAATCCAGATTAGAAGAGGGTTATGGAGGATGTGACAAGGAGAGAGAAAAGAGGGAATTTAAAATTGATTTAAATTCAAAAAGACTAAATGACTAAATTAAATAAATTGATATATTTATTTAATTTAGGGAAGGGATGAAAGATTAAGTATTTAATTGTTAAATTAAATACTTTAGAAACCTTATAGGAAAGAGAAATGTTAATTAAATAAGTCATTTAATTAATATTGTTGAAATAGACGAATACAAGAGATGAATTTGACCATATGGGAGTGGTCAAATTTGGATGTCTACATTTTGTCCCTCTTCAAAATATTGTTAGAATAATAGTCTTTCTAAGAAAAATAAAATACAGATGACTCTATAGAGGAAGTGACTAGAAAATGATGTTCCAACATGGGGAGAAGTTGTGTGAGCTTCCCAAATGGTGGGAAATGGAGGGAAATTCCCTGGTCTCACAAGAAAATGACTATGATGGAGGAATAAAGAAAAAGGGTAGGGTATGCCCCCTTGAGAGAGCAGTTGGGGAAGAAAAGGGGCCCTGGGCAACTTCTCAATATGAGGAAACAGAGGGTACCATTGGATAGAGCTTGAAAAACCATGAAGATTGGATTTTCAACGGAGTCAAATGGACACATGGTGTGCAAATGGTGGCCTTGGGAAGTTAGAGGATTAGTTGAATTAAAAAGAGGTTAAATAAAGGGTAAAAATACCCTTAACTTAAAAAGTTAAAAAAATGAGGGAAATGTTATATATAGTAATTTTAGAAATTAATATTCCTCATTTGCACACCTGACAGTTGAGTGAGAGAGATAGAAGAGAAAAAGAAGGAGACAAGGATGCCAAAAGACTACGATGACGACATCATCCACTTGGGGGACGAGGTATGATGGTTCTTCCACGAGCGTGCAGTTCCATGCCAGGTTAGGTCCAAAACCCTCTTTGTGATTTTAAGCAATTTTTGGTTTATTTTTGAGTTTTTATGTAATTTTAAAACATGGGTTTTGGGATTCGGGTAGGTTAGTGAAATGGGTAGGAGGCGAAATTTCAAATTCGCCCATTGGGTAAGTAGAATCACTTGTTTAGAGGTGGTGGGAAAAGGGGGGGATTTTTCCAATTAGTGGGTAAATTCACCTAGAAAAATTAAAAAAAGTGCCCAAAAGGGAAGGAGGGTATTGGGGGAGAGCGGATTTTCTCTAGAATTGGGAATTTTTTTTAGAAAACGTGTTTGGCAAGAGATGGGCGACCTCGCCACGAAGAAGGGTGATTACACCCCGGGAAGGGCGATGCCACCCTTGACAGGGGCGGGCTCGCTCACAGTGGTGGGCCGACAGGCAGACCCGCTTGCCCGCAATAGGTGAGAGCTCCCATCAAGTGGGCAACACCAGTCTGCATGAACTTTCTCTCGCTTGGGCAGGCTCACCCGTGCTCGAGCAGGCTTGCCCGTGCCCAAGTGGGTTCACCCGTGCTTGGGCAGGCTCACCCATGGATAGGTGGGCTCGCCCAAGGATAGGTGGGCTCAACCATCCGAAGGGTGGGCTCGCCCAAGGGGCGGGAAAAAGGAAAAAAAAGGGGTGGAACATGCCCAAAAAATGGGCCAGGAGAATGAAAAATAAGACAAATTGGGAAAGTTGGGAAAATTTGTCTAAAAGGGGAAAATTGGTGAGAAGATAACCTAGGGTCGAGAAATATAAAAGAGGGAGAAATGAAGAAAATGATGAGATGACTGACATGTTGCGTGGTGTGGATACAGTGGTTCAAGAGCCTGCAGACGCGCGAGAGGTGATTGGAGGTGTTTGAGGCGACCATAACAACCATGAACAAAGAGGACCATGAGGCGTTGGCGTGAGCTGGTTTGCTGCACATGCTAGGATACCTGACTGTTAGAGCACATCAAGCGATGTTGACAACCCTTATAGAGTGATGGAACTTTGAGACCTTGACATTGCACCTCTCGACAGGGGAGATGATTGTCACTCTGGAGGACGTGTGGAGGATTTTGAGGCTACCTATAGTAGGTCGCTTGGTGAGTGTGGTGAGTTTAGAGGGTGAGGCATTGGATCAGACCCTATGGGTCCTTTTCGGGTGAGAGGACTTACCAGTGCAGAGGAAGGGGTTGGATGTGGATAGATGCTTGGGGTTGGGGGTGCCTTCACTACCCTTATACCTGTGTGGATTGATTAGAAGACTATTGATACTAGAAAAGAGTGGGTCCTTCTGTAGCCTCAGCTACATGGAGGTGGTGTGACACATTGTGGAGCAGAGAGGGGGAGTTCGCATGGGGTCCATGTGTGTTGGCACAACTATACAGAGATATGCACGTCATGTGCTATTAAGGGGCTCTCAGCGTGACACAGGTGATGTTGTTGTAGATATGGGCCTAGGAGCACATTAGTGTGGCTAGACCAAGAGTGGTGACAACAAGATTGCAGGATGCAACACTACTAGTGGCATACTGGTATGGGATGGAGTACAACTAGGTGTGGCATTATCAGGGCTTCGGTGATTTGGACAGATGGAGGACACTGGATGATCTTCAGGAGGAGCAGATAGTGTGGAGGCTATACATGACACGACGGTTCTTCGGATGGAGGACAGATAAGGAGAGACACAAAGGATATTTCTGCGTCAGATGCTATATAGTTGGGAGAGAGCTGCGTATAGTGGAGGCACATAGGGAAAACTGGGTGACGAGAAAGTTTGGGCTTCCATAGGACATGCTTTGTGGACTAGAGAGATTCAGACGAATCTTGTGAGAGCGACCATGGGGGGAGCCGATTAGGGCCAAGTTTCTAAGACAACATTGGGAGACACTGCAATAGGTACCATATCCAGGTAGGAGCGAAGGGAGAGTAGATGCGAGGGTGAAAGTCAAATTCTCTATGTGGTACGCCCGTCATTGACCCACATGGATTACGCTAGTGGAGCTGATTATAGAGGCACTTGGTTTTGGGCCAGAGGATGAGCTAAGACTGGCAGGACAATGGAGAGGGAGGAGGAGAGGACAACAGGGGAGAGGGTAGGAGGTGGCCGAGGAAGGAGGTTAGTAGAGGAGAGGGTAGGAGGAGGTCAGGGCATCAGATCAGTAGGGGAGAGGACAGGGGAGGCCGAGGCAGGAGGTCGATAGAGGAGGGTGAGGAGGAGGGGGAGATAGCAGAGGAGAGCCCAGGAGGAGGTCAAGGTA
Source organism: Sequoia sempervirens (assembly GCA_007258455.2). NCBI lineage: Eukaryota > Viridiplantae > Streptophyta > Pinopsida > Cupressales > Cupressaceae > Sequoia > Sequoia sempervirens. The sequence goes on from VDFB02000015.1 coordinate 538,374,434, forward strand.
GAGGAGAGAGATGAGGCAAAGGTGGAGGTGATGGAGGAGAGAGATGAGGCAGAGGTGGAGGCAATGGATGTAGACATTCTGGAGATTGCCCTGTTGGCCACAGTACCACATGTACCGGAGGATCTGACTATACTATTGAGAGGGGCCATGGCGAGACTACAGATCACCAAGTAGAGACTGAGGGATGCAAAGGCTGCAAGGTGTAGACTGGAGGTTGAGGTGAGCATGCTATGAGTAGAGGTGGACAGGGTACGAGTAAAGGGGTAGAGGGATTATGGGATCTTAACAAATGAGGCATCATGACACATGGATGAGGTACATGTAGAGAGGGATGGCTTGCAGGCCGAGGTGAGCTAGCTACAAGCAAAGGTGACTCAGCTAGAGGGAGAGGTGTCCAGAGAGCATGAGGAGGGGGTTGGAAGTGAGATGGGAGTGAGATAGGCTATAGGAAGAGGTGATTATACTACAAGCGAGGGGACAATGAGAGCCCAGAGGAGTGATAGACCAGGTATTGGCAGAGAGCTTGGCAGAGGAAGAGAAGGACCTAGATGATTTGAGGAGATAGGTGGAGGGGCTACTGAGAGATAGGACGGAGTTGAGATGGGAGCAAGATGAGCTTTGTGACAAAGTTGAGGTAGCAGATCAGATAGTGGGGGACATGGGGTTGGTGCAGGAGAGAGAGGAGGCTATGAGGGCCCACGTACAAACCTTGCAGACAAAGACATATGCAACACTAACACAGGTGAAAACCTTGCAGGGTGAGAGGGACACGACAGTGGCACAGGTACAGGTTGTAGAGAGAGAGAGATACAACATAGGCACTGGCATAGGCAAGGTAGGGAGAGGGTGGTGAGACAGGGGCAGAGGTGCAGAGATTTTAGGCACAAGTATAGGTTATGCGGAATGAGAGGGACATGGCTATAGATCAGGTGTCTCAGATGGGAGCAAAGATTGTTGAGCCATGATTGGTGTAGGATGCATGGGCACAAGAGAGGAGATCCATATGTGGATTCTGGGATAGGTACAAGGCAGAGCGAGATTCAACTAGATATCAGGCTACAAAATGGGATGAGTACATGCAAGAGGCTAGCTACTATATGGCAGCCTACTTAATGGTAGTGCCAGATCAGACACAACGGGTACCTACCTACGTCAGAGTGGTGCCATAGATGCCGACACCATCCCAGTCAGTAGGGACACATATCCATGGATAAAGTAGCTATCAGGAGACACCCCCACACAGCGGGGGAGTGCTAGAATCACCATAGAGGTCAGATGTGGGCAACTCACAATAGAAAGGAAAGAGGACAGGTGATAGGACACCGATTTTTTGATAGGTGTAGGATGGGTGTAAAATACAGAGCAACATAGATAAGAGTTGATTCAGAGCCTTGTACTTGTACTTTATTTGATAATTATGGATGTATATGATGGACATATATTTTGATTATATGATGGAAATTATTATGGACCATGGGAAGGACATTCTTTTCTAATTTTTATATGATATGCGACAACCCTTATTGACACTATGTTATGTGTATATGATGGATGATTTATTTATGCATATGTGTAGGTTCATGATTTTATTATGGATGATCATCATAATGTGATGTATGTATATGCTTGTGATGATGTATGTTTATGCTTATATGGATGATATGTATGATGGCTAATGTTTATGATGCAGGATGTGATGGATGATTTATGGCTTTATATGCTATGGATATGGATCTAACAAGTTGTGATGTAGGTGGCAATGTATGTAATGTGTTAATGATATAGACTAATATGGAAATGAATGGGTAATAAAATGAATGTAAGATGCTTAGAATAACCAAATATGATTAATATAAACAACTTAATATGAGATGATAATGCACATGGTAAGGAATGCAACAAACCTATAATGTGGGATGAGATGCAATTAAACACTAATAGATAAATGAAATGCAATGTGGATGTGGGCGGTAGGTTGAATTTATTTGTGATCATGCTTGCTTTAGCTTATAAAAAATAAAGGTGTGTGGTATATGAGTGAGATGGCCTAACATGAAATGAAGTGCATCATGAACATGAGTGTAAATAAGGGCTTGCATTATGATGAGGGTCAATGGTAGGTGTATTGTTGGTTTAATGGCAAGTAATTTCCTTGTAATCATTAAAAAATCAAGGGAAGATGGGTGTGAAATTGCACCTGTCAAGAACCGTAGGTATCCTAAGAAGAAGATAGGATGGAAGGTGAATTTTTGCACAACCAAAATCATAGGTCATAGGTCAGGTATGCAACATAATTGATCATGAAATGCAATCTTAATACAATTTTCAATTTTTAGAGCACTGATTTTTGCTATAGTATAAGACACTAGGTGCCAGGATATGTAAACCAAGGAAAATTAGTGTTGAATGCATAAAACAAACACAATAGACAAGAAGACTATCCCAACACCCCAAAGTCATGAAGACCTTGGTTAGGCCAGGCATTAGAATAACCATAAGCACAAAAGGATGCCCTAACGTAACACAAGACTATAGGGATCTTGGTGGGTACTACGTGGGACAACCAAGAAGACAACAATGAACAAAAGATCAAGATATGCCCCTATGTTTACAAGTCAAAACACACCATGATATAATAGATCATGACAGTCTTGACGAGTTGTGATAGGGAGCTCAAATGATAAATAAAATCCAAAATCATCAAAAGATCACAATCAATTTCAAACGTCATTTGCCATAGGATCAAGAGGATGGATGGGATTGATGAGGTCTGTTAGGAAGGATGCATCTTGTTGAGACCAAAGATGGATACTAAACTAAAAGATTGATATGACGCAAGAGGCACCAAAAACTGACTGAATCTCATGATACAAGTGGATCTCATGTATGAAGAACCAACTAGATAAGGACATACTTGACAACACGACACAAGACTGACACACCCTAAAGACTTAGGGGCTCGGGGGCTGATCAAAGATTAGCCTTGCCTACGTGAAAGCATAGAGCCCTTGTAGTTTAAGTAAAGACCATGGATAAAAGCGGAAAGAGGACAATAGAGATAGATGATGGAGGACAACGACCAGACTAACCAAAAACCAAAGCAAAGAAAATCCTCGAGGGTGGATCAAATGATCGACCTTTCCTACGTGAAAGCGTAGGGGCAACGTAGTTCAAAAAGGACAAAAAGACTAACATGATAGGAAGGGACCTAAATGGAGACCGACACGATGAAAAAAACTAGATGGAAGTGAAGGACTAAAATGATGAAAAAGACTAACGACACAAGCTCAGATTAGGATAAAAGCTCAGGATGATAGATAGCAGGTGAAGCTCATTCAATGCTCAACCAAAATACACCAAGCGACCAGATGATGGATGCAAATGGAAGGACAGGATCGATAGGATGATAGGATATGAGATCAGGATGGAGGGAAGCATAAAGTAACTAGGATGCAAGGCAGACAATGATTAAGCCTCATATGCATGGAACCTGTGACTAGGTTTTCACCAAACATACTTATCCAAGGTGCCACCAAGGGTGGTTTTCACCATAGGATGAATTCTTTCTCTTTACTATTTTTTTGATTTTTTTGTACTTTTGATAATTTTTTACTTTTTTTTTGTATTTTTTGGGATTTTTGCAGGATAGGATACCCCAGCTGACTTAAGTGTAGAACCTTTTCAGGTGCATGATGTTAATGGGATCCTCTAGAGGTTCTCCTTTAGGTGTGGCAAGTCTGTATGCCCCTGATCCATATTTGGCTATGATGACATAAGGACCCAACCAATTTGCTTCAAATTTTCCCTTCTTGTCTCGGTCTTTTTGAGCACACTAATTCTCCTTAAGGACTAGGTCACATACATTGAATTGATGAGGAAAAAACTTCTTGTTGTAGCTTCTTTTAAGCTGATTTTGATATGCTTGGAGATGGTTATACGGTTTGATCTGTTGTTCATTGAGGAGTTCCAACTGGCTGAGTCGTGTGACCCAAGTGTCTTCATCACTGATAAGATTCTTCAAGGAGATTCTTAGTGATGGGATTTCTACCTCAATCGGCAAGATTTCCTCAACACCAAAAATGATTAAATACGAGGTGGCACTGATAGGGGTACAGATGGAAGTGCAATACACCCAAAGGGTGAGATGGATATGAAGGTGCCAATCTCGACCGATATTATTGACCACCTTTTTAAGGATCTTAATGAGGGTTTTGTTGGTAGCTTATGATTTTCCATTACCTTGGGGGTAATAGGGTGTAGAACAATGATGTTGGATATGAAAGGTGTCACAAAGATGTTTCATGGCTTGATTCTTGAATGGATTTCCATTATCAGAAATGATGGTGGACGAGATTCCATATCTGTAGAGAATATGCAAAAGGATAAACTTGGATATCTGAGTACCTGTGATTTGTGAGAGTGGCATAACTTCCACCCATTTGGTGAATTACTTAGTTGCAGTGATCATAAAGGTATGGCCATTATAGGATGGGGGATATATCTTGCCGATTAGGTCAAAACCCCACTGAGAGAAGGGCCATGGTGCTATAAGAGGCTGCAGATCCTGTGCAGGAGCATGTATCAAATCTGCGTGCTGTTGACAGGGTAGGAACTTCCTGAAAAACTCACAAGAATCATGTTTTGATGTAGGCCAGTAGTATCTTGCTTTGAGAATTTTCTTAGCTAGTGCCATACCATTTGAGTGGGCCCCACATACACAACTATGTATTTCCATTAACATAGTGTGGGCTTCAGTCTCATTTAGACACCTGAGGAGGGTTCCATCATACCCACGATGATAAAGTGTATCACCCATGATGATATGACAGGATGTACATTGGATGAATGATTTTCTTTGATTGCGTGTTAGATCAGGAGGTAAGATATTGTCGTGAAGGTAGGTGTAGATATCATGGTACCACGATGATGTAGGACCTACAATGTGACACACTATCTCACTTTCGGGGATATCATAGGTTGGGATTAAGAGTTGTTCAATGAGGAAATCACACTCTGTTTGATCCTTAGGCATGTAAATTAAGGAACCAATGGTAGCCATTGCATCCACTTCTTTGTTCTGCACTCTTGGAATTTGACCAAACTAGATGGAAGTGAAATACTTTTTGAAGTCATCTATCATGCGTTTATAAGGAAACAAATTATCATATTTTGTCAGAAACTCATCATTGACCTATTTGATGATTAATTGGGAATCACCAAAGACTCTCAAGTGAGTATTATGCCATTGAATTGTGATTCAAAGGCCAGTAAGAAGAGCTTCATATTTAGCTATGTTTTTTGTGCATGGGGAAGCCAACGTGAATGACTTTGGTACATAATCACCATGGGGGGTGACGAGCAAGATTCCTACCCCCGATCCATTGTGTGTATATGACCCATCAAAGTATAGTGTCCATGTGGCCGCTTTTGCTACTATGAAGACCCCTTCATCAGGAAATTTTGTTGTCAGAGGATAGGCATCTACCAGGGGAGCATCTACCAGCTGATCCGCTATCACTTGTCCTTTAATATCTTTTTGATCCATATACTCTATATCAAATTCACTTAAGAACATGACCAACTTAGCCATGCAACCTGTCAAGGTTGTCCTCGATAAATAGATATTTGAGTGGATCGACCTTGGAGATGAGCTTCACTGGGTGACTAAGCATGTAATGTTAGAGTTTTTGTGAACTAAAGACCATGGCTAGGAAAGATTTTTCCATCAGGGAATAATTGAGTTCATAACCCACTAGGGTTTGGATGATGTAGTAGATTTCTATTTCCTTTGATGACTCATCATGTTATGCCAACAGTGCCCCCAGTGCCACTGAAGTAGCAAAAATATACAACAAGAGCGGCTTACTAGAAATTGGTGGTATAAGAATTGGCGGGTGATCCAAATACTCTTTGATCTTATCAAAGCCAAGTTGACATTGTTGATTCCACTTAAAAGCGGTATCCCTTTTTAGGAGATGAGTGAATGACTGGCATTTGTTGAATAATTGAGCTATGAACCGTCAAATGGATTGTAGCTTACCCTAAACGCTTCTTAACTGTTTGAGATTGTGTGGCAGAGGCATATCCATGATTGCCTTGACTTTTTCTGGATTGAATTCTATGCCTCTTCGGGAGACAATAAAACCTAGTAGTTTTCTTGATGTGACCCCAAAGACACATTTCTTTGGATTTAGCCATAGTTTATAATGCTCTAGATGTTCAAAGATCTTCTTAAGAACCATCAGGTGCTCTTCCCTAGTTCTTGATTTCCCTAATAGATCATCAACATAATATTCCATTATTATGTGAATGAGACCATGGAAGATAATGGTCATGGCTCGTTGGTAAGTTGCACCTACATTCTTGAGGCCGAAGGGCATGACATTATAGAAGAACTACCCCATGGTGTAGTGAAGGCGGTTTTATGTTGATCTTCGAGTGCAATTTTGATCTGATTATACTTGGAGAAGCCATCCATGAGGGAAAGCATCCCGTTCCTTGTAGTTAAGTCTACTAACATGTCGATGTTTGGAAAAGGGAAATCATCTTTGGGATAGGCTTTGTTGAGGTTCCGAAAGTCTGTGCAAATCTTGATATTCCCGTTTGGCTTGGAAACTGACACTATATTGGTTATCCAATCCGAATAGTCAATGGGTCTTATGAATCTAGCTTCTAATAGCTTCTCCAACTCTTTCTTAACCAATAGAGCTACTTGGGGGTGCATTTTTTAGAGCTTTTGCTTGACAATTTTGGCATCAGGATGTATGTCTAGATGATGTACTACTAAAGCAGGATCAAGACTTGGCATATCTGAATATGTCCATGCGAAGTTGATGATGCCTTCTTTGAGAAGCTTGGTGATGGTAGAGTATTCTTCCTTTGATAATGCTTTGGCTACATATGTGATTTTTGGATCCTCTTCAATCCCAAAATTTATTTCCTGTGTTTCCTCGATCAGGATGGATGATCGTTCAAATAGCTAAGTTCCTACAAGAGGAAGATGAATGTCCCCATCTTCTAGCACCTCATCGAGGTTTTTGCTGTCAGATACACCCTTTGTTTTTACTTTTTCAAGGTCAAGAAGCGCCTTGGGGAGGTTTTTGCTAGGTGACCCTTTTTTTTTTTTGCTTTTTTTTACTTTTGCAGTTAGGGTGTTCATCTTCCCCCAATCCCATAAGATGTACATATTGATCTACTAAAGGAAAGGTATCGATAGGTGAACTACCATGTAGGTCCTAGTCTATGAGTTCAAGATGTTGAAGGGATAGGCTAATGGTGCAAATGGACATGCATTTGAACATGGAAGAAAGGTCAGTGTGATCTACATCATCGTACGCATGTATGATGAACTCTTCTTCTGGTATGTTTTCAAGGAGACTGTTGTCCACACTGACATTGTTAGAGGCACTAGATAATGCCATACGACCCTTTTGCTTGGTGTCATAGCCCAAGCCCAAGTTTCTTGGTTGCACAGAGGTGTCTATCGATTGTCATCGTCCTTGTTCTTCTACACCAAGGCCTCCCCCACAATAATTGTGTTTCTCTGCAAACTTAGAAAGCCAAGGATAGACCTCTTGGAAATATTCTTTCAAGGGGGAGATGGTTTAGGTTCCTCACGATATACGCATTGGTTGATGTCATCTTCTGGTGTGTCTTGCCTTAACCCAGGAGAGTGAAAGGTGTTAGACCCCACATTTTTGGAACTCAAAGAGACAATCTCCTCTTCTTCCTTTTGTGCTGACTGAGAAGCTTGGCCGTATGTGTGTGGTGAGAGGCATAGTTTCCACGTTCAAAGCTGTGCACATTTCATATTCACCACATCCCTTGTCAATGATCTGGAATTTGGTAAGGGTGGAATCAGGTGTGGATGATGGAGTGGATGAAGTGGTGGCTAGTGCATTGGTAGATGAGTGGGATGATGATGTCTGCAGTGGTCCCATTTCCACTCTAGGATAGTAATCAGAGTGGGAAAAAGAGGCTTCTAATGTGTGACAATATTCAAACGGTTGAGGATCCGCGTGTATGGTAACTTCTACCCCATTGAATGGGAATTTCAGACAATGATGGTATGTGGATGGAATGAATTGCATGGCATGGATCCATGGACGGTTGCAGAGGAGGTTATAGTGGAGTTCTAGATCAAGGACACGACATGTAGTGTATTGCACAACTGGACCAACTTGGATTGGAAGACAGATTGTCCCTTCAGAATCATGCTCTACATTATCATGTGCCTTGATAGTGATGACTTGATTATTTAAGTTAGCATGGGTGTATCCCACCTATTTTATGAATTTCAATGTGTAAAGGTTTAGGGAAAAACCATTATCTACCAAGAACCTCTTTACTTTATGACGGTTTACAAGTACCTCTAGAAGGAGGGGACAATTATGGTTTGAGTCAATGCAAAGCATGTCATTTTGGCTAAAACCTAGTTGATAGGTTGCTGAAAGGTGTCATACCAATGATTGAAATTGTGTAGGGTTCATGTCATTGGGAACTTGGGTGTCCTGTAAGGCCTTATTTAATATTTCTTGGTGTATGGGAGAAGACGAGAAAATATAGGATGGATATCTATGCTGAAGTCTTTCCTAGATGATCAAGAATGTTGTATTGAGAACTCATAGGCAACGGTTGGGTGGATGTGGAGGCTCCAGGGACTGTGATACAGGTTCGACATGCCATAACAATGCATTGTGGGTCCTTGCATTTTACACGTATCATGGATACATGTGGTTCTACTTGTTCAATGTGCATGATGATGCCTTGATAATTAAATGGAATATTTTTGTAACTGATGTTATTGGTGTTGTTATTTTGATCATTATTATTGCTAGGCCCTGGGTTTGAGTTTGATGTGCTAGGACCTTGGTTATGCTTAGGGAAAGCATTCTAATATATCTGCAATTGAGCATTGGATGAGGGTGTCATGTTGGCATCCACATGTATGTCACCCCGATCTATGAGATCCTGGATGTACGTTTTCAGACCTTCACATTTATTCAATGTATGCCTTTAATCTTATGGAACTCGCAATACTCATTTTCTTTAAACCAGGCTGGTTTGGGCTTGGATTTGTCAAGAGGCTTAGTCATAGGATATGTAATTGGGTAATTATCTTGAAGGAGCCTATTAAACACAACACTTAGGGGTTCTCCTAGTTGAGTAAATTGACATTTGTTACTGCCTTGATTGTTTTGATTGGATTGTTAGGGTGGACGAGGTTCCCCTTGCGACATTGATATAGAATTTGGAATTAATTACTTAGGAGGAGTATATTGTGGCTTCTGGGAAGCATTGGCTACTTGGACATGTTTGGTGTCAGTGACACCATCATTAACAATGTTTTTGTTTTTGTTCCAATAATGAGGCTTATCCCAAGATGATTTCTCCTTATCAGAGTTAAATATTTTAACTAAACCTTTGGCAATAAGAGCCCTCTCAAGGATAGGACCTTTCTCCACTATTTATGCGAAGGTCATGACACAATGAAGTTTGAAGTTGTGGGCCATATCCAGATGAGAGTTTTTGATAAACAGGGTGACCATGTCCTTTTCCCTTAACAGAGATTTCATTCGACTAGCTAGAGCTCACCATATTTGAAGATAGCTCACAAAGTTTTCTCCCTCACATTGCTTTTCCTTTAGGAGATCTAACATATTGATATCCTTCTCTAGATTAAAGGAGAAGTGGGAGAAAAAATATTTTGAAAGCTGTGCAAAGGACTTAATAGATCCCTTCTCAAGATCCATAAACCAGTCAAGAGCTATTCCCTGTAAACTCCTAGGAAACAATCTCATGAGATAATTGTCATTATGCATGACTTCTTGACAATGAGCATAGAACTCCTGAAGGTGAGCCTTGGGGTCTTTCGTTCCTTTATACTTATCAAATTTTGGCATTTCAAAATGCTTCAGGAAAGGAACCAATGAGATTGAAGGGTCAAACAGATAGGGAAAAATATCTTCAAACTTAAACGATTGTTTGTCGGTCCCTGCTTGCAAATACTTTAACACAACTTTGACTTCTTCCAGATCTTTATTAATAGGTGCTGTGAGAGTTGGATTAGATGGATTAGGATGATTGTATGGAGGATATTGCTGATATGATGAGGATGGTGCTGAGGCAGCTTGATCATAGGTTGGTGGAGGTGTATATGGAGGCGTTTGTTGGTATTGATTGGCGTATGTAGACTATGGTTGCGGATTGACGTAAGGTGGATAGGAGGATGATGGATTTTGATAGTAGGAGGTGGAAGTAGCTTGTTGATAGGGTGGCTATTATTGATAATATGAAGTGGATGGAGCACCCTGCTGATATTGTGTAGAAGTTTGGTAGTACAAGGATGTGGAAGTGCCTTGCTGGTATGGTGGTGGTTGCTGATAGTAAGAAGTGGAGGGAATGCCTTGCTGATAGGATGGTTGCTACTGAGTGTTGTATGGATTAGATTGGTAATTGTATGCAACATTGGGTTGTTGTGTGATGTATGGAGGTGGTTGTGGGTTAGAAGTCTACTGGTAGGGATTCAAGTGTGATGGTGGGGGATTGGTGTGAAGTGGCGGTTGAGTCTGTGGTGGATTCTAAGAGACCACATGGATATTTGGATTAGGATTGGATGTAGTAGCATAGGTTGTATATGTGCTTGATGGATGGTATAGATATTGCATGAGAGGATTGTGTTTCATTTGCATGGGAATGTGCGTATGCTGGGGTGGTTGTTGCTGCTGTGGTGGCTACTGATAAGATGGGAAAGATGGGATGTGTTGCTATTGTGGGATTATTGCAGAGGCATCGTGGGGTGGTTGTGGTAGCTGGGATGCAGTTTGCATCACCTAATGTGGGGGTTGTGTAGGAACGGTAGTGTGTTGCTAAGGAATTAAAACATTTAGTTGTGGGATTGTGACATTCTTTTATACAGGTTGTTGATGGGGTGGTTGAGATGAGACAAAAATAGTAGCGGTATGTTGTGGCGGTGCTTGTGAGGGGATAGCAATGTGTTGCAGAGGTGCTTGCAATGCCATGGAGTGTTGAGGATTAACAGGAGGTTGCTGGATTATAGGGATGTTACTTTGAGGTGGCGGTGGTAGATTGCCAGTAGGTGTAGGCCCTGGAGGTGGAATCAATGCAAGGACAAGATTGCCCCTAGTGTGGACAGGTGGTTGACTAGGATGCTGAGGTGGGAGTGGTGAAACAGATGAAATATTTTGTGGCATGCCATAGGCATAGGGGTCATTAGGTCAGGTGGTGCCGTAGAGGCCATGACTGGGAGATGAGGATAACTTACGACTTGATGTATCACAACATTCTTGAATTCAGGGTGATACCAATTGTCTATAGGTGCACCTTCATGGAGATATGGATTTCCTGGAACATTTTGTGAAGTTTGTGGGTCTTGAGGTGCAGGAAAAGACTGGGTGCTAGTATATTGTGACATATCAAAATCAAGTGGTGGTTTGACTCCATTCATGATCAAAGTAGCAAGAATATTATCCCCACGCTCATTAAGGAGGTGATCCTTCATCTAAACATTAGAGGGATTGCTAAGGTATTCGTCAACTGTAACTTTGGGCTGATTGAAAATGTTCTCATCTCTGGGTGGTGAGGTGTTTTGAATGTTAGTATTGGACTGCGATGAAGCACCGTTATTGGGGTCTTGAGGGATATTTGCAGTGTTGTTGGGATCTTGAGGGATATTCGGCTAGGAACCATGGGATTGTTGTTTTGCCATTTTATTTTTAGCTTGTGATCGAGTTTGAATGAGCATGAAAGTGCAAAGCTACCAGGTGAACTAAGATGTGGTTAAAATTTAAGATGCAATGCAGAGATGACCTAAATGATGATTGAAGGATTGATTTGGTTGGATGAGGGATCAGTTGATTAGATGATTGGATAAGGATGTGATTGGATTAGATTGGATAAGATTGATTGGTGAAATGATTGATAAGGTTGGATGATGGATGAGATAGGATGATGAAAGGGATTCTAAACCAAGTTCAGAAATCACCCTAGGTGACTTAAGGTGTTAATTGATCGGATTAAAGGACATATAAATTGCGGCACTAAATCCAACTTGAGGTGGAAGTGGATTGATTGGGTCGAAGATGATAACTGATTTAGGACATATGATGATCCTAAGCAAATGTTGAAGGATGACGATCAATTTTAGACACCTAGGCCAATTCGAATAATAACTTCAAACGAAGTTCATGGGATTTGGATTAAGAAAACGATGATGGATATGCAACCTAGAGATGTTTTAAGATCTTCCTATATGATTCAGATGATGAATGAATGAACTTTGGAAAATGAAGATGGATTAAAATGCAGATCACAGGTGAACGAAAGATGCAAACAGCTTGGAAAAACAACTGGATAAAGATCATACTCTCCTAACTAATGTGAAAAATCACCCAACTAGGGTTCAAGGTCACCCAACTTAGGTGCAAGGTCGCTCAACTCAAGTGCAGGATTTCCCAACTTAAGTGCAGGAACTCCTAACTAGGGTGTAAGGTTGCCCAACTTAAGTGTAAGGTCACCCAACTCAAGTGCAGGATCGCCCAACTAGGGTGCAAGGTCACCCAAATCAAGTGCAAAGTTTCCCAACTAAGTGATAGGCTCACCCAACTAGGGTCCAAGGTCACCCAACTAAGTGGCAAACTCACCCAACTCACCTTTCAGATTTGTCTAAATCAGAAAATAGGCAAAGGATGTCAATAAACGGGGTAACAGACTCTTTGAATGGACAAAAAAATTCTCTTAATAGGAAAATGGGCTCAACTAATAGGGAAAAAAACACTCTAAATGGAGAAACGAACTCTCAGAACGGGCCAACAAATTCTCAGAATGAGCAAACAGACTCACAGAACAAGCAAACGGACTCGCGAAACAGGGAAATAGATAAATGAATACACTAAATGGATAGAAAGAATGACTAAATGGGGAAATAGACCAACTGAACGGGGAAATGAATCAACCAAATGAAGAAATGGACAAATGGATCAACTGAACAGAAGGCGGGATTGGCTGTTTAGAGTGCAAAATCACCCAACTATGTTGCAAAATTGCTTGTTTCCAAGGAATGGAAAAATATGATGACTCTGGGACTGACAGGGGATTGAAACAACCAACAAAATTGCCCAAGTATGAAGTAGGATTGCCCAACTCAGAGGAAAAATTGCTCCTTTTGATGAAACAAGTGAGTGTGATTGGCTGTTTAGCTGATAGACTGACTTAGATAGAAAGAAAAATTGCCCCTTTAGGTGTCAGGCTCGCTTATCTTTATGGTAGGCTCACCCAAGTAAGGGGAAGACTCGCTTATTCTATGAAGGATGGGCGATTTTGATAAGAATAGACTGAGAAAATAGCTTAGACAGAAGATAGGGTCGCCCCTCTGGACAACAGGTTTGCCCCTATTAGTAGCAAGCTCACCCTTGACAAAGGAAAACTCGCCCAAACAACAGACCTATACTTAACTTGGATGAACATGACTAAGGAAAAGGAAAAAACACAACAAACAAAAAATAGAAGGAAAAGGCTGACTCGACCAAAAAGATGTGCATTAGTTTTGCACAAAGAAGACAATTCAAACAACACAATCCTAAGATTAGTAACAAGGGTATGGCCAACACGGTCCTCTAACTAGGCTGAACAAGGTGATCTAGGGAGTCCTTGATATACGCATGGTACGTGAGGCACAACCGTGGACACCAACCCATCATAGGCGTGAGTTAGAAGCCCCAATCAGGTACTAGAAACTTGGACCAACTCTTCACATCTTATCTACGTATCACCCTAGCTTTGATGCTTTTCCATGCACGATGTGACTGGATTGGGGTACAAATTTGGCTCTCCCCTTTTATATACCCTGTCGGTAACATGTGGTTGGGATCGTCCCTTGGGGTGATGAAATCCCCAAGTAGGTCCCACTAAAAGAAGACTCTAGATGTTTTCAATTAGTCCCCATGCTAGCACAAAGCGCAAGGGGAACTCTTGAACAATCTAGTATCTCTTGGGTAACACAAAAGACTAAAGTGGACTACGATTTATCTTCACCCAGGATCACCAAATGGCGCAAGGGGATTGGATATGTCAATAGTCCACTTTCAATCACAACAAAAAATAGTATTGAATCCCCCTAATTAGATCTATGCGCCTAACTAGTATGAAAATAATAAACAAGCACACTAACTAATGGTCTTGGCCCATTCATCCTACAAAAAATATGTTAGTAGTTTAACCTCTAGCCTTCGACAAGCGAGAAAAAATTGCACAAATGTTAGTAAAACCAAGCACATTCATTGAAAAAATAGGTTAGGGGGTTAGTACCTCAAAAATGATAAGAAACGAACTCTGGAAATAACACTTTAAGTCTCTGTTTACCTCAAAATTTCCTATGTCTGGAGTAGAATCACCCCTGTTGATAGCAAAATTTCCCCTCTTAGAGGAAAAATCACCCCTATTAGTTGCAGGCTCACCCTCATCAGTAGCAGGATCACTTATTTAGAGGCAGGCTTGTCTATTTGCAGGAAGCAGGCTCACCCAACTCAGTAGAAGGGTCACCTATTTAGGAAACAAGGAACAAATTTGCTCCTGTTTCATAGATGGGCTATTCTACAAGTGCAAAATTGCCTCTATTGAGGGCATGGTTGCTTGTATTAAGGGAAGAATCACCCCTGTCAGCTATAGAGTAGCCTCTATGTAACTTGAACCTACAAAATTTCAAACAACAAAAAATGTGAAAGGAGTAGACTTGTTTGTGGGTCCCACTGGGCATGCCAGAAATGTGTGCAATTTGATTTCCCACCCTAAAAGATGCAAAACAATAGAAAATGAAAAAAGGGAAACACACACAACACCACCTCAAGATAAGCCTAGTTGAACTTGAACAAAAGAAAGATAATAGAAGAGATTTACCTTGCCCAAGTTGATCTTTTTGGTTGGCCCTTTGATGAAGATTGATTATGTGCTCCTTGGTGGAAAATAAGCTACAATGGTATGCAAAATTCTCTAAATTGGATGGTGAATGCAAAGAGGGAAGTGGGTGTTTAGTTAAATGTGTGAGATGGATGCAAAGAGAGCCTCAAAATGCAACAATGGAGGATGAAAATTCTTGTATGCAAGTGTTGAGTGCTTGAGCTTGAGAGTTGAATTGCTTGAATGCTTGAATGTGTGTTATAAGAAAAATGAGACCAAATCCTCTATTTTAGGGGATGAATCTCTAGATAATTGAATGGCTAGGATTTAGCCAACATGGACAAGATGAAGGGCTATGATGAGTTGAGGACTCACAAGCCCTCACATCTTTCCATGTAGAAAGGGAGGTGGAAAAAGGACATGTGAGGTGGAGAGAGGACATGTGAAGTGGAGGTACTTGCAAGTACCTTGGGATTAGGGGAAGATTTCCTCAAAAAAGAAGCTCTTGTCCCCATGTGGGAAGGATGGTGACAAGTAAGGAATTTTAGAATTCTTCACTAATCATCATGGGGAAGAGAGAAGTGGTTGGGGGAATAAATGTGAATTTTAAATTCACATGGTTAGGAGTACCTTGGGGATAAGACATGGTCCTCATAAAGGAGGTCCTTGTCCCATGTGAATGATGTGACTTATGAGAGGATTTGGAATTTCCCAACAACCTTCATGGGGAAGAGGAAAGCATTGGAAGAATAAATGTGAATTTTTAATTCACATGGGGAAAAGGTCAAGGCTAAATAAATAAAGTACTTATGATAGGTTGACTTGGAGGACATACCAAAGATGGCAAGAGGATTAGATTAAGGTTATGCAAACAGGTGATTAAGAAGACTAGTGAAGGATTAAAGGCAAGTGACCAAATATGGAGGATGTGACATTAATCTTGATTAAGGGTGTGCACATCTTAATCATGGATTAATTAAACTAATCCAGATTAGAAGAGGGTTATGGAGGATGTGACAAGGAGAGAGAAAAGAGGGAATTTAAAATTGATTTAAATTCAAAAAGGCTAAATGACTAAATTAAATAAGTTGATATATTTATTTAATTTAGAGAAAAAATGATGAAAGATAAAGTATTTAATTGTTAAATTAAATACTTTAGAAACCTTAAGGAAGGGGAAATATTAATTAAATAAGTCATTTAATAAATATTGATGAAATAGATGAATAAAAGAGATAGATTTGACCATATGGGAGTCATCAAATTTGGATGTCTACACATGGAAAGTATATGAGAATGATCCCATGGGTGCATTTTTGCACATCCTGAGTAATGTATTACCTATTGAGGATCCCATGACCTACATTCATGGAAAATTGGATGAATTCGATCACCAGGAGCTAAAAGATTTATGGGATAATGAGCTAACAAATGATGAATTTTTTGCTAAAATTGAAAATTGAAAACCTAGTTCAGATGAGATTGAATGTTTGGAACTGGTTTCCAAACTTCTCTAGTGAAAGTGAAGCAAAATTCATGAGGATGGACCTTAGTAGGGTTCATAGTAATCTTGTATGGGTAAATGTACCAACTGTTATTAGCAAGTAGGTAATTCATGTGGTGACTGGTCTCTATGATACTGGACCCATTCTAGTGCTAAAATTCGTGAAAAATGATGAAGTGACAAGGTTGACTGGTACTACCTTTAACGGAAGAGCCTTAACCACAAAGTCTATCACAACCCTACCATCAAATATGTTACCATCATGATTGGGTAGAAAATCTATTCTACCAATAAGGAAAATTTAGTTTCTGCTACTATTATCCATATTGTATATGAAATGGTGGAAAAAGGGAAGGATTTTGACCTATGTGAGTTGCTCATGATACAACTTATGGAAAATCTGAATGCAACCAAGACAAATAAGAATGTTTTCAAGTATGGAACTCTAGTTGTGTGTCTATCATTTTATTTTCTAAAGGAGCTACTAGGATGGAAAGGCATAAATTGGGATGTCAATAGGCTAGTAGCTCATTAGATATTTGATCATTTATGCAATCTATGAGACTTTAGGGTACAAAACAATGCCCTGACTACCTTTTTGCAATTTTTCAAAATGAAATGCATGATAGAGACCAGATTCCAAGGAGTCTAGTGAAGAAATATGAGAAAGAGATAACATTCCTTGTATCAACAGATGAATGCATCATTGAGGCAGTTGAACCCAGAATTTGATGGATTGAACCACTGGGGTACAAAATTGTAAAGGGAATTATAGAGAGGTCTATTGAAATACTGTTGGATAGTCCTAAAGACCCCTCTCTTCCTAGGCATGGAACATATCAAAAAAAAATATAGAAGTACATTTGGAGGAAACCACATCCAAAAGAAAGAAGATGATTTGGAAATTTTGAAGGAGGCCCTAGATGATAGAAAATTCAAAATTTTTGAATATCCCTCTGAACCCAAGAAGTTTGGAATATTATCATCTAGTGTTGCCCCAACACCTCCCAATATTGCAAACATTGAGAAAGGAAAAAGGAAAGAATAGAGTTCCCCTGCATCTGTCAAGGTGGATGCCCCTATCAGTTCTAGCACCCAGGCATCTAAGAGAAAGGAGATAAACCCTACTACACAATCTACTGCTTCAGGGAAAAGGAGAGTAAAAAAAAAGGCTAACAGAGAAGAAAATATGAGTGATGCTATTCTAGAAGAAATAGAGCTTGGTTTAGAACACCAACTGAAAAGAAACAAGAAGAGCGGTATTTCTCAAGAAGCTAGAACCAGTGTACATATCTCTACAAATGAGGAATTAGAAGAAACTAAGGATGCTTACCATATTCATGTGCACAAGAGGAAGAATGAAGAAGGACCATCTGATCCTGTGAAGGACCCACCTAAATCTTCTTCGGTAAGAGATCATCCATCTCTAGATTTGAGTGCTTTAGTGAACAACATGATTGAAAGTGATCTTTTTCCAATTGCTAAATTATTTGATGAAGTCAATGATGAAGGAAAGGAAACTATAATCAACACATTTGTTCAATATATGGTTATTTGTAATGTAAATATGAAAGTCATAGATTCAGAGGTGATTGAAAATGTTTGGAAAGAATTAGTGCTTAGAAGACAAGAAGCCTTAAATATTGAAGATAAGGAATGAGGCTTTACGATCCATTAGTTCTACCTATTTGGACATTGAAGTTGCTAATTTGCTGAAAGAATGTTCTAAGTTGTTTAGAGTTAAGCAAAGAGTAAATATGATAATGATTAGAGAAGATGGATACATGGAAAAAGTAAGGACAAATATTCAAGAAGTGATTAGGAAATATGCAAGGAGCATTGGGGCAAGAACCAGTTCTTCGTCCCACCCTGTTCAGATACAAGAACATGCTACTATCATAGAAGAAATAGACAATCCAATCATGGAAATTGTTGAGGAAACCTTTCATGTCTCAGAGACCCTTTCCCCTTTGATTGACATAGAAGAAGCTACTAGTAAAAGGTCAAGTGATCATCATGAAAGACATTTCGGTGACAAACAAGAGAAGCATCAGGAACCTATAGGAAACAAGGATGAGCAAAGTAAAGGTGAGAAGAGTGAGGAAAATAAAAAAAATAATGGCAAAGATGAGGAAAAAAGGAAGAAAGAAGACAAAGATAGACCCTCTAGAAAGTCATCCGAAGAAAATGAAGAAGAAAGAGAAAAAGAAGAAAAGAAGGAAGAGGAAGAGTGGAAAGTTAGTGTTGCTGAAAAGAGTGAAGGAGAGACTCCTCTAGGACCTAAATTGTCAAAGCAATTCAGAGAGTCATCCAGAAGTACTCTTAAAGGTATTCTTTTGAGGCAAATGATAATTCAACCTACAATTCCACCTCAGCTAGTTAAACTATCATCTCACTCAGGATATGTGGACTTGACAAGAATTCCACCATGTGATAGAATTAAATTAAGTGACACTTCTCTTACCCCTGTCACACAAGATATCGCAGAGACATATGAAAAGGGAAATGTGTTGATACAAGAAGCTATTAAAGCTCTATAGGAAACTGCCCCCAATGTCTCAACAAATAACTCTCTAGCACCAATTGAAAATATGAAACTCATGGTTGATTTAGTCAAAGAGTTTACATCCAAGTTTAAGGAAAAAATTGCAAAAGAGGTAGAGTTGAGTCTGATAGAGAAAAGATTGTTGTTTTTACAAGAAAAATGTATAGTTGCGAGTGAAAATGTTTGGAAAATCCTAAAAGAAGTAAAGGAATGTGATGAAGAGGCCCAACTGTTATTTGTTTACTGTACAAAGTGGCCGAAAGCCACTAAGGGTATCCGAAATTTAATGGATTCCATTGAAACTCAACTTGCAAATGTATCCAAGAACTATAAGGTGTCAGGTGATAGAAACTATGTTGGATGGATGTCTATTGTAGATCTTCAAAGGAAATTATTCATCCTGCAAAGACATAAAGAAGATGCTATGAGAAAGTATGCCCAACTTTCAGACTTGGTTATGGATAGATATGTCTCTATATCAAGTGCTTTAATAGAGTTAGAAAATTTTGAAAGGATAAGTGCATTTCCATCCACTTTGGAAGAAGGAGAAGAGTCCCTAGCAGAATTAGAATCTCTATATAAAACCCTCTCCAAGGCTAAGGGCATTTGGGATGGAAAAAATCCAGCTTGGGAAGCATTTCTCAAAGAGCTTTAGGGTTCTCCTTTCTCTTGATTGGAAATATTTTTCCCCGTCCTTTGTCCTTGATGTCAAAGGGGGAGAAAAGGTGAAAAAATCTATACATATTTTCATATTTTCTGTATATATTTGTTAAGGGGAGTTAAGTATATTTTTGTTTTGAAGCATGTCTTATTTTGTTTTGGGCACATGTTTTCATCAATGAAAAAGGGGGAGATTGTTGGAATAATGAAGAAGATAACCTCTGGGTTTGTTGTCATTAGTGCCAACACTGTTTGATAATTTGATCTGGAAATTCTCTCAACTGAAAGGATCCCCATAAGATTTTGACATGTTGATAAGGTGTATTAGATATGGCTATACACATTTTTTTTTGGCACTCTAGTTGTTCTAGTTGTGTATCCTATATGATAGAAGTTTGGCATTTTTTTTTATCTTGATCAACAGTGTTATGGATTGTTATCTTTTTCTTGGGTAACGTATTTCTCAATTGGTCCAAGCCGACCCAATTCATATGATTTGTTGTATGCACAAGAAAAGGTTTTTTGAATTAAGCCAACAAGTCATCATGTGCTATGCAAGACGACCTAGTTAATGTTTAAACAGACAATCATATATAAGAAAGTGGTGATGAAGTGTAGAAGTGTGATTGTGAGATAGAGATGCAAAGAAGAAGGATTGAAGAAATGAAACATAGTGTTGCGAAGGTATTTTTGTGTATGTGTGAGACTAGAGAAAAATCTTGATATTCCAGAGCTTAATCGAAACTGATCTCTACACATTCTAGGTGTATTTACTTATTTCATTATTGGTTGTGAGCCATACTTCTTTTTTTATTTTGGTGGTAAGCTATTTTTCTGTAATCAGGTTGTGAGCCTTTCAAGGAGCAGAATCTTATGATCGGTTATAATATATTGTGAGCTAATCCTCACTGTGGTTTTTCCCTATTTTGGTTTTCCAAGAAAAATCCTGGTGTCAATGTGTTATGATTCATTTTATGTTCTAGCTTACTATTGCAATTAGTTTTGGATTGATTATTGGATGGCTAGTAATTAACAATGTTAGCAAAATACTGATTCACCCCCCTCTCGGTATTCGGTGTATTCAACAAAGTATAGCTACATAAGCTTCATTTTATCATAAATACTCATTCATAGATGAATCCATTCATGAATATATCACATCAATAAGTGATCCTCATTAAGAGTATAGTCTCACCAATAAATGACCTCAATCAAAGAACAATCATATCAATAAATGATTCTATTCGAGAGTGTAACCTCCTTAGTAGAAAGGGTTATTCTAAGAGTAGAATCTTGTCAACAATATGACTTCATATAAAGAGTATAAGGAAACCAATCAAGTAATAATTCCAACTCAATAGGTAATCCCACCTATGGCTCCATTCAAATAGTAATTCACAAACTCAAGTGATCAACTTAATCACATAGGTGAGTCTCAACCTTGGTATACCATATCCCATACATAATCAATATTCAACAATCAGTCTGATTATGTAGGTTAATATCAACCTATGTACTTTAAACAAATCTCAACTACCTAAACCATCCAAGAAGGTTATTCTCAACCAATTGGTTCCAATAAGTAATCAGGTGAATATCCCAATGTGCATAGGTTAATCTCAACCTAGGGTTTCAATCCTTTAATCAAGTAAAGTAATGATCAAGTGATCATTCAAGTATAGATTATTGATTTGGTTTGCATGACATCACATCCTATCAAATCTAAGTTTAGACCATCACTATTGTTGTATTGCTAAACCTTATCATTCCTAAGGTTTCCTAGCATTATAAGCTAACAGTTTCAAGTCACCTCATGGAATTGATATGTTTCACATTATACATGTAGTGTAGATTATCTATGTATTGAAATATCATCATCTGAATTCCCATATAGGGTATACAAGAGTATTAAATCACTCCCTTAAGCTATTCATGCTTTCATCAATCCTAGTATATAATATTATTGATGAAATCCACTCCTTAATATGGAGTATGTAAAACACTCATAAGGAAATCATAACAACAAGATTATTTTCCTTTCCAATAAGAAAATAGATCATTACTCTATTTCAATAAATCTAATGTAATCTCCAGATAGTTCAATCAAGACATTCAATCTTTCACAAAAATAGATAAACATAAGAATAATAGAATCTCATGCTTGTTATTCTCAATATTCCAATTGACCCACTAGTTCCTTAGCCAATCCCACTCTAAAATTAGCTTTGCAACTATTTCCTTCTCAAATTCCTCTCACTAATATTTCCTCACAAATACCTCTTAGCAAAATAAGAACTTCACAAATAAAAAGCAACAGAATAGAGAATGTGTGATAATGCATAGTAATGCATATCCAAATGAGGTAAGAGTGCCTCTATTCATACCCAAAAACCAACTTCTATAGGCTAGAAACAATGTAGGTAAATTGACACTTCTCAACTCAACTCAATCGACTCAACAGGATAACCAAAATTTGGTATCCTATCTCAATACTCATCTAAACAAAATAGTAGGTTGACTCTTTTGATGCCAACAACATGTTGACCGATTCATATTTGCACATGTTCTATATTGGAAATTGACTTGCAGGTTTAAGAGACTTCTATTGAGTTATTGAGTTCATAGCATGGGACCACCAAATCTCCATGTTCCCTATCATTTGGCTTGCTGTTTTCACAATAGAATAAGTCAATATTTCTATGCCTACGTTTTCACTAAGTTTGACTTGGTCTTGTTAAAGCATTTGACACATATCAATGGATCAACTCCAACTTTATAGTGTTGTTTTAATAACTTAAACAACACGTTGCAATTTAGCTTACCACCCACGTGCTTCTATAAATGCATTTGACTTATTCTAGATATTCATGCATTGTCAAAGACCTCATTTGGTGCATTGAAATCAACATTAAAACTATAAGCAATGCTATATGTATAGGCACTGCCCTTTACCAAGTATTTTTGCAACACTAATCCTTTTATTCCTGTGCATTGGTTGATATGGCTTATCAAGCATGTGCTGTCCATTCTTTATATATTATATAATATATATACATATATATCTATACTCAACATATTGTGTATATATATGTATATATATAATATCCTCATCAATTCACAAGTTATTAAATGCATCATTCGATATTTAAATGTATATACCTATATTATCATTTTTTTCCAAACAATACACATGCGTATATACATACACATATCCACACACACACACACACACATATATATATACACACATATATATCTAAGTATAATTAGATAATCACGGTACATATTATATACTTATATATTAATATATGCAATTTATGTTTTCGTTACGTGCTTCACACATATGTTAGTATATACATATACTACACATATATATCATTACTCCGATTCTTTCATTTAAACACATATTTTAATATGTTTATAAATACACATATCATGTTACCATTTCTTCTTAACATGAATACATTTATGTTCTCGTCGACATGCATATACATTAAGTGTATAAATATACAAATATATATAATCGATTCCCTGTGTATGTATGCTCGTAAGTACTACTTTCATACATGTGCACATGCTTATGCTCTCATGCAAAAATCATTATATATACCCATATACATGTATAAATTTAATATACATAAGATAATTATACAAAGAGCTCAAAGAATCAAAGATTCAATCACAATAACTTGATCAAACAGTCAAAGAAATCAAAGACATTTTACCAACATTTCAACCTATCCCCAAAGGTTTCTTGGTACCAACTGATCTGACTCAACTAGACCAACTAGGGTGTAAGTGTGTGTAAGCTCAATAAGGATGTATTAAAGGTTACTGGACCAATTTCCTCTCCTGAGTGATACTCCCCCTCGCGTACCTAAGGGCTTGAGCCCGTCTCTACATTAAAATTAGTGTATCATAACAGTAGTTATCCATTCACATGAAATCCATTAGCATCATAAATCATTTGCATTCACATTGCAATCATATTGCTATTCATATTTATCTATCTCAATTTCCATCAATATAAACATATTCTTTCCTTTGAAATCAATAACATCTTATTGCATATTTCAGTGTTTCATTCATCTAATAAAAATATTAAAGCCACATTGAGCATTTATCAATCACTTTCACTCATGAAGTTAAAAGTAACTTAGTAACGATGAAACAAGGTGTAACATTTTTCAAGAAAAAGTATATTTTAGAGGGGAAATTT
The DNA here is from genome assembly GCA_007258455.2 of Sequoia sempervirens. Taxonomy (NCBI): domain Eukaryota; kingdom Viridiplantae; phylum Streptophyta; class Pinopsida; order Cupressales; family Cupressaceae; genus Sequoia; species Sequoia sempervirens. Next base: position 538,398,275 of record VDFB02000015.1, read on the forward strand.
AAGAATTATAAAGCAAGGTTAGTGATGATGGTTATTCCCAAGTCAAGGGAATTGATTTTAGTGAGATCTCTCTTATTGTTATAGAGTCAAACATTGCCAAATTTATAATTTATTTTCTATGTTGACCACTTAGTTTAAGATCAATTCTAATCATATGTTCTAGGACTCATTTAGTCAATTACTTAAGCCTATTTCCTCTGGAAAATTGGTGAGATCTACCCTCCACTTATCTCAAGCAATTTCTAGACATCAATTTCATCTTATCTCTAGAGCTAGACACTATCACAAACACTCAACTATTGATTCTTATCCCTTCTAATAGATAAAATCTAATAGTCACAACTTTTTTGATGACCTTTTCAACCTTTTAAATAAATATCCTCCTAGTTATTTAAAACAACCATATCACCAACAAGATTCATTGTTTATGCTTCTAATTTCTTCCCATGGATATTCTCTATGAAAGTTTGTTCTTCCTATGAGTTCTATAGAATTTCAACTAGCTTATATTTAAAAAAATTGCATTTATTATACTTCCCTTCCTAGTTTATAAATATAGTGATATTCATTTCATCTCCTCATTTCACACACATGTATTACACACATTGTAGAAACCCCAAAGGTTTTTATATCTTTCTATAACTATGTTTATTTTCTAGCACATAATACACTAGGATAAATACACATACTGTAATTCTCCTATAGAATATCATTGGTTGAGATACACCAAATAGAGGCTTAAGTGAGGAAAACACCTAGACACTCCTAAAAATTTCCTCTATCCTTTATATAATTTTAGTCTAATTTCTCTACACATAGAAATTTAGGTCTAGATTATACACCTACCATGAGTACCCATAATTCATCTCATAATAGTTACTAAAGTTTAGAAGTCTTAAAGTCAAAGGAAACAACAATATTTCTACCATATATACTACAAATAGATGTAAATATAACTATTTTAAAACTTTTTTTATTTTTATTTCTTTAAATTATGAGAAATTTTCATTTTAGTACCAAGATACCTCTACAATTTTATACTTCTAGGTTTGTATTTGACTAGAGAGATCTAAAAAAAAATTGCCTAATTTTTTTTATTCTAGTCTAACCCCATCGAGCATACTTCTATCCATCTCCATCAATGCTATGTTAATTATTTCTACAACTCCATTTTGTTGATGGGTGTATAGATTTGTCTTCTGTCTTTATATCCCATGATCATCAAAATATTAATCTTAATCTTCTTATAGGATAATTCTCTACAAGAGCCTTAGGATATTTAAAATGATTAAAGACATCAAATATACTTCTAAGGAAATATACCCATGTCCTTCTATTGTAATAATTAGCAATATATATATATATATATATATAATCAAAGGAACATTAACAAGATCAAATACATCATAATGGATTAAATCCAACACCCCAAGATATTTATGAGGACTTGAGTAAAACTAAATGCAACTTTTTTTTTATATATATAATGTTTTTGATTAGATAAGCAGAGAAGGGCCCTGATCCCATGGTTACAGTAGTAGACAAAAAGGAAACAAAGAGGTGGGAAACAACACCACCAACAAACCAAAAACAACAACAGTATTAGCACGTAGGCCAACATTTAAAATAGTAACCATATTCCAACCACTACTAATAAAAAATAGAATTTTTTTACCAATATACTTAGTTCTACGTAAACCATTAATTAAGTCAACAATGTCCTAGGTGGTATTCCACCGTCTCATAGCAATAATAAAATAACAATCTGAGATGTTAAAACAAAAGGACAAAAAACTCATAATTAACATCAGAGTAGCAACAACAAGCCATTAATTGGATTTCTTCAATAGGTCCCCATACTCTCCCATGAGAGCAATGTATTCTCTCCAATTAGGTCCCTCGGTCTCATCCAACATCTTCAAGGTATCAGGTTTCCCCTATTTCTTTAGCTTCCTAGTGATTTTTGTTTCTCTAGAAGTAGCTCCCAACATCGCCCTCCTCATCAATCTGTTAGTTACCTTCATGAGTGTAACTAAGGCCTTCTCCATATCTTTGAACTGAACCTATAGAAAAGTTAGTCTACTCTTTAAAAATTCATTGCTTAAGTCCTCAGTTTTGTTCTCCATGCCCAAATCCCCAACATCCTAAACATTTTCGACCTCATTCTTATCCTCAAATGGCTCAATTTTCTCATCATCTTCCTCTTCCTTATCCTCCTCTGAACCATCTTCCCCCATCTCATAAGCTGAGTCCTCAAAGTCTATATCCTTAGAGTTTTCTTCCTCCTGGGCTTCAAGCTCTTCATACCCTAGGTCCTCCTCACACACAGTCATTTTCTATTTTCCTTTTTCATCCTTCGAGGCTGCTTTAGCCAGGTGGGCTGACCTTCTCCCCCCACTACCTCCACTCCCTTCCACTTGAAAATTTTTGTTCACCTCCTCATTTTGATTCCCTTCCTCAGTGATATTAATTACATCCCTAGGATTTAAGTTTCATTTAGGTTTCTTAGCCTTGGGGAGTTCCAACAACAAAGAAAAATGTTTCCTTTTCTCTAGTGTAGCTCTAATTAGCTCAATCTCAAAAATTCTTTTTTCCTCACTCTTTTGCGACATCAGAGTTGAGGGGTTTGAAACATTAGCGACAAGAGAGTTAATTTTATCAGGGATAAGCATGTTCCTAGCAACAATTGTAGGAGGCTGGCGAGGGATAGGTTCCTCAGCTAGGATTTCAACAGCAGTAGGGTTTTCCTCAACAAGTTGTTCCTCAATATCTTCATCAAAACAATCAAGGTTCTCATTTCTACTAGCTAAAGGGTTTCCATGATGATTCAACACCAAGGCATACTTATACAGAGTTAGCATGAGACCTTGGTGGAGGGGACAACTGACGCCCTTCTCAATATTAAGCTACAGGGAGGACAACAGATAGAAAGAAAAATTCATTCTCTCACCATGCCGAATGTGGTTTAGGAGGGGGAAGTGGTACGCATGTACCGACATATACCTACCCTCAAGTGTAAAGTATCACATAAAAAATAGGCTAACTAAAGCAAAGGGAGGAGGGAGTTCCAATCTTGCATACCCGTTCTGAAATCTCTTGAGATTCTCCCCTTCATGTAGGAATTTGTCGACAAACTACTGATAGTCCGCCTTGATTATCTTTGCAACTTTAAGCCCATTATTTTGCAAACCCATAGCTTCTGCAATGAATCTTGTGGTTACCTCAAACTTCATCGCACCAATGGTGATGCTGCCCTTCCTCCAGGAGTTGGTAAATTTTTTCATTAGGTTCTCATTATATCCTTTCAGGGATTGGAAGAACGTGACCATACCAACATTCTCAAACATTCTCCATAAATCCACATTCTATTTCAGGGCTTGACAATTTGGAGGCTCGGTTCTCTTCCTTGGTCCTCCCATTTTTCTCCTCCACAAATTCTTTTGTTGCGACAAGCTTTTTTTCATAATCACCCACTCCGTCTGCATCTTTCTTGAAATACAACAAACACTCTTACACCAAATTACACACAGAGCCGATAAAGCGTGGTGAATCAAGAAGTTTCTTATTGAGAAAGCCAACAACTCATTTCCCAGTACACAAGTCTCATCATTTTTCTTACAAGAATTTGAATCCCTATTAAATTTCATACCTTTCTCCACTTTAGAAATACAGGAATAGCTGACACAAGGCAAATCGACACAAATAGAAATGACATCCCTTAACAATTTCATTAACTTCATGCAATTTTTGGTCACCTCCTTAAAGGAAGAATTATTAAAATTACTTCCTGCCGAGATCATCTGATACAATCCCATACTCCAAATGCCATCATTACACAAAAATCCAAAAGGCACCACTTGGTACTCATTATTCCCGCATAATACCAACCTTTCATTTTTGCATATGATATTCATTTTCAAATTTCTTGTTTAGGATTAATTCAATTAAATACTTCGACATGTTGCCATTAGTCCATTGGGTCCATCCCCTACAACTCAGTGCCACGTTGGTGGCACAGTCGGCAGCTTTATTTCCTTCTCTATACATATGTTGCACCTTGCAGTTGTTAAAAAACTTCTTAATGAATTGGAATTTATCTATTATATTTTTTAATTCCCATGGTGGCACAACTTCTTCATTTAGAATGTCCACAATTAGCTTAGAGTCCCCTTCTATTATGAAATTTTTATAACCCAACTCCTTTAGATTATTGAAACCCCCTAGAGCGGCCATAGCTTCAACTTTATTATTAGAATAAACACCCATATAATGTTAATATGAATCAAATTCAAAATTACAATCATTTAACCCCTTAATTTTTATTTTATTTTTTAGGGTCCTTAAACCATTATGACCTATGTGACCCATACTTTGGTTCCATAAAATTATTTTCTTTATTAGTAGCTTATTCTCTAAGGAATGGGCACCCTTAGGTACCCAAAAAGTATGACCATCAAAAGTAAACATGTCACAACTCTATATTGTTGGTTCCAATGATGAAGCTAAATATTTTACAGATCTCTTCACTATAAGAATTGTAGAACTATTGTATTGAATGTGCATGTATCTAGCTGAAACAAATTTCTAATTAAAACACCCTTTGCAATAACCATAGCTCCTCTAACCATATTGCACCCTCCACTTGATAAAAAAACTTCACACCAAAATCATTCAATTTATTTATAGAAAGTATGTTCTATGCCAAAATATGGAAAATAATCTTCAAATGAGAATCATGTCCAAAGTACACCTTCCAACCATCATGTTTTTCATATATTGTAAACTAATGTCAATGTAAGGTCATGTGGAAACAGACACAAAAATATATCAATGAAACTCCTTCTGATCCATGAGTGGACAAGGTAGTGACAAAAGTATGACCTTAACCTTGGGAGGATATCTTAGAATCATGATTAGGATCTACTTTTTTCATCTTTTTCTAAAAAAAAATATTTCTAAGCTACATTCTATTATAAGTACCATATAATGTTACATATGTCAATCTCTAGACCTAAATAACCCCCATTGTATCAAATGATGCAATATAAACCTTATTACCAACAAACCATTATCCCCCTACCTATTATAAGTTCACAACAAATAGAGGTAAATTAATATCCTTTCATAAAATAGTCATGATCACTTAAACAACCAAAGAAAATTACATAGGCTTCAATGTAACTCCATCCAAACGTTTATATTTGTTATATGCTTTAAGTTTATCAAAGAAACCAACCTCCATCACTTCCTCAAAGTCCTTTGTATCACAACAATAAGAAAAAGTAGGAAAAACATCACAAGGGAGAATTACCTTCAATCACTTGACGATTTCCTCTACTACCTATAGGAGGCACTCTTGGTGTCACTATGCAGCATGGAAATGGTCTACTTGAGAATTGAAATATACCTTAGCTTGATATTCCACATTCTCAATATCATTATGTAGTAAATACGATCCAATAATAGATAATAATGAAGCATAACTCAAGGTCTAGGAAACATTAAAAAATATACCACTTATGTGCCCTAGATCAAGCAATAAATATATAATAGCCAAGAAGATAGCAACATAGGGAGCTCGATCCATTTCCTTGGATATATATGATATATGCAAAGCCTATGATCTTTATTTTGAGTGCCTAATCTCCTTCTCCAAGTGTGTAACAAAGTATTTTATCATCTCTCCATCTATCACCCTTTTCTTCATCTATTTACCTTTCTCTTATCCACCAACACTATTTCCATTACCATCTCTATATTATACTTCTTGCATTTCCTATCTTAGGTTGTTGATGCTATACTTATGGGAGAAATCAAATCAAGCAACTTCATAGGAGATAATGTAGAAATATGAAGCAAGGGAACAAATATATTGAATGCCCCACACCCATTTCTAATGCCATATGTAATAATTAATACCCTATAATGATACATAGCCCCATCCCCCATAACATCCAAGTCATCCCTATCCCATCATAGCATTAGCATCCTTATGCAAATTACTCATCCATTATCAATTTTTAGAATTAGATTATTAACTCTAATGTTTGGGGCACAAATATTTTTTTGATAATTTTTTATTAATATTTTAATAGTATTTTTTAAATCCATTATAAAAAAATTTATACATAAGTTTTACATAACACATTTTCTTAGTATATATATCAGAATTATTTTTCTTTCTTGTTAACCCCATTTTAAAACTTGAAAAAATTTAAACTTTTGCATCAAAATCCTTAAACTGTGAACCTCCTATTTAAAATAATGCCCAATCATCCACAATTATTGGACCTCTTTCTATCTTGAAGCAAAATCATCATTTGTCTTAATCAAAATCCTCAAGAGCAATGATGCAACCTGCCAAGATTTATGAAAATAATTAAGTTTCAAAGACCATGAAGTTGTACACAAAGTTTTTTTAAGGGTATGTTCTTGGGGGTTTCCTGAGCAATGTGGCTAGTTTTCACAACCCCCCAGTTTCTGGTTTGAGAGAATTTAAAGTTTCAATTTTTATGGCAAAATTTCATAAATCATTAGAATTTAAGATTTTGTTGTTTGAAATAAAATTATTTTTCTAGGTTTTGGTCATCACCATTTTTTATCATTCCCCAAAAATTTCAATGCAAAAGGATTTACCAAATGATAGTTAGGTGTGTTTTAATTTTGCGATGTTAAAGTGATTAGGGGGTTTGTTGGAAAAGAATGTGAAATTATTTTAAAACTCTTTCTAAGCATTAATTTTCCATAAAACGAGTTCTTTCTAGTTTTTAAAAGGTTTTAATGGTTGGTGATAAGAATTGAGCGAGATATTTGTATGCATTCTCTTCATTATTTCTACCTTGCTCACCTTTTCACAAATCCTAACCTCTCATGCTCACATTTTCACAAATCCTAACCTCTCATGCTCACTTTTTCACAAATCTTAAACTCTAATGCTCAAAATTTCATAATCTTAACCTCTCATGCTCACTTTTTCCCAAATCCTAACTCCTCTATGCTCTCATGCTCACCTTTTCACAAATACTAACCTCTCATTCTCACATTTTCACAAATCCTAACTCCTCTATGCTGTCATGCTCACTTTTTAGAAATCCAAACCTCTCTTTGCTCTTATGCTCACACTTTCAAAAATCCTAACCTATTATTGCTAGCATGCTCACTTTTTTTGAAAATCCTAACCTCTTTGTTGCTAGCATGCTAGCCAATTCAAAACATGATTTTTTTTAAAGGGAGGAAAGGAAGCAGTTACAACCAATGCAATTTGTAGGTGAAAGTTATCCATGTCATTGACTGTAGAACATGCATTAATGGATTTGTTTAATGGATTTCAAAGAAATGTGGCTACTTGAAATGCCACGATTGCAAAATATGCATTGAATTAATTTATTTAAAAACTCTCAAACAAATACAATTGTATTGGGCATTGGAAAATAATTTAAATAATATTTTTTTAGTTTTACATAATTGTAGTAAAATTTTAATATCTTTTTCATTTCTCAACAAAAATTCAAAATTTGAAAATTCAAAATGTTTCAAAGAGTAGAAGAATAGAAGAACAAAACCCAATTTTTTTTTGAAGAAATTATAAGAGATTTGCAAGTAGTTCAACACACAAATTTGATGCAAAGAAGAATGTGTGAGGTGCGAGCTGAAAAATGGAGGATTTTATGGAATAAGAATCACCATTTTCATATCCACTTCAATGGAGCCATTCAAATTAAAAACAAAACCAGAAAACAAAATTCTAAACTACGGAAATAACAAACTTCTAAACTATGGAAATGCTTTTAAATGAAATCAATCTCCATTGTCTCCCTATCACCAGGATCTTTTTTTATGCATTTTCTCTCAAATTTTGTGAGCACAAAATGTAGTAAAGAGGCTATGGTAAATGGGAAAATGTAGTCCAAGATGTAAAGATGATATGAATATGCAAATTTGTGCTAGCGAAAATGAGAGATGAATCCCATTTAAATAGGTGTTTGAGAGGGAAATGTGGGATTAAATTTTTAAGTTAAAAATGCAAATTTATCCCACATTTCTTGATTAATCAAAATGCATGTGAGTGAAAATGATAAAAAGAGGAGAGATAAATGCATGGTGAAGGGTTTATGAATAATGAAAAATGATTAAATGGATTTAAATGTGCATGAACATGATTTAATAATGATTTGATATGGATTTAATGGAATATGTTTTATTATGATTTTATTTTAATAATTTAATTATTTAGCGAAATATGAACATGTTGATGCAAATGGTTTATGTAATGCAGATGATTGTTGAGAATGATTTATGTCATGAATGTATGTGAACATTATATGAATGCTCATGATTTATGCAAAAATGCATTATGAATGATAATGAATGGATGAACAATCATTTAATATTTTAATGGTTTGATGGTTAGTGAATGACCATGGGATGGATATGATCATTTATGTAAACGAATAGTGAATGAACATGAGATGGTTTAATGATTTGATGAAATGCATGAATAGAAGAAAGTATTGAATGAATTAATTAAGTAAATAATAATATCTATTTAAGCAATAGATGAATATCATGATGATTATGAGGAAAAATTTGAGTGTCTACATGTGATTCATTTCCAGGCACACAAATTGTTTGATAGAATGGATCAACGATATGCTGTCTTATGGGATGAAATAGGAACAAATTATCACTTGAAAGTGGTTCCCTTGAGCCTAAAAAAATTCAAAGCAAGCAAATGAATTACTAATATATTGGAGGAAATCACAAGGGTCTTGCTCCAAGAATTAAGGTGACAATATATTATATGGGAAAATTGAAGAAAAATGGGAAAAGACCATTTTTACAAAGGGTTGGTAATGATTTTATATATGACAATTACATTTATTTTCCAACTTCATCTTGTTCAATTGAATATTACTCTGCAATTGTTCTTGGAAGGCTTAGCAAGCTTGATGGACCAAAATTCACTATTTAAGGGTGTGAGTATGGGAAACTTGGTTGATTCCAAATTCTTCATGATGGTCAAGGCTATCCTTATAGATGGATCATATCATGATGTGGAATATAGTATACAAGCATTCCAACTTATAGTCGTGGTGCTTTCTTGTGACAACTAAGGATCATTTGGGAGATGTTATTAATAATATCAATTCAAGACATGGTCAAATCCATAATTTTAGTGATGAATCAAAAGGATTGAAGGTTGTTGATGCATTGATCACATTGACAGAGATGTTTCAATATGTGATTATGCTCTGTGGTGTGATAAAAATTTGTGCATCTCATACAATGCAAATTGCTAATTTCTATGGGAACACCTCAGCATAACCCATAATTCAAAGGTTACAAGTCCCTAATTATCTCTTTGTAAAAGTGACTTATGTCACTTATTGTAACAAAAAGTTAGAAAGTGAACTCTATTTCTAGAAAAGTCTTGTAAAATATAACCAAACAAGGTTATTATTTTCAAAACCATGGTATTTCAAAAAGGTAGTTAGGAGGTAGTTATAAAATGGTTACTAGGTAGTTACAATTAGTTATCAAGAAGAAGGCTTTTCTATTGTAAAGGGGGGATTTTACAGAGGGGAAACTTTGGAGGAATTTTCATAGAGAATTTTTTATGACTTTTGGCTTTACACATTGTATAGAAAGGGTTTATGAGATTGTATAATTTCATAAAGATAATACAAAATACTTTTGGCTCGTATGTTTTGAATGTATTTTTAAGTTATTATTACTTTTTTTTCATATGCCAAATTGGTAATCCCTTTATGTCTTGGTGGAGATGATTTTTTATCTATTTAAATGCTTATTAATCTATGCAATTGATGTAATGAAACACAAGCATGCTTTGGTATCTCGATTTGAATGTGTTGGAGTTACTCATCTCTTTGTATGGCAATATTTATAACCCTTCTTTCATTGTCTTTACATATTAAAATATACATTATGTTGAAACCCCCTTGTAATGGTTGTCAATCATGAAGTCCTATTTGGTATTCGTATGTCTACCAATATGGTATTTGTTATTTAGCTTTCTTTAGCTTTCTTCCTTTTCTCCTTTATGTACTTTTGAGTTAAAAGTACACAAAAACCTCAAACACCCCTATCAATGAGAGAGATTCCCCTCTCAAATGCAAAAGAAGATTATTGTTTCACATGAAATCTCTCCAAGTATTGGAGCATTATTGCCACTTTCCATTGGGCGAGTGAAGTATCATTTCAAGTTTCAATCCGCTTACCAAGATTTCTTCATCAAAACAAGGACATCCATGTGAAGGGTAGTGATTTTTTTTTTAAAATTTCTTACAAAGTTTATTATATTTTGTAGTCTTGAGTAAAGGTCATTAATTTTTGTGATGAACTTGTATTCATTGTAAAATTAAAAAGACAACACTAAGGGTTATAATTATAAATTGATATTTTCAAATTATTTTATTTGATCTCCCAAAAGGCTAAGAAAAATGATGAAAATTCCATAAGCATAAATATGTAGAACTTCTTGAAGCAATGAAGATGTCAATCAAGCTGTACTATTCTAGAAAAATTCCAATTAGTAAGCTCAAAAGAAAGTATCATGCAATTTCAATCCTCCTATCTCATGAGTGTGTTTCAGATAAGCAACAAAAGCTCACTCAACAAGTTCCTGATATTAATATCATAGTACATTCATAGTCAAACAATCATGCCGATGATGCTGTTCAGGAAGAAGTTGGTGAAAATTCAGCGCAATTCCCTATTGTTGGGGGAGAAAATCAGTAAAGGATCTTTGTTTAGTTTTCTTTTTGCATCTATGATGCATTGCATATTTTTTCTTGTAGGTCTCTAAAATAGGTAGTATACTATATATTTTGGGATAGGCTGAAGGGGAAAAATGTTTTTTTTTTGAAGATTTCCAACCATCTTTAGTTCGAATTTTGGTGGTTATCATATGTATCAGAAATTTTGGCATGGATGGTAGGGGCATATAGTAGGAAATTAGGAAAAGTACCAGCCATCTTTGATATTATGTCAAAATTATTTGGTATCTTTGTATTTAAAACTTCATATATATTAATATAATATATATAGGCTTATAGCCTTTTGATCATTTTTTTTTTTTTAAGAATTGTTATATTTGTTGTACTTTTTTATTTTTCAAGATACAATACTATAGTTTCAAGTGTTGGGAAAATTTTATAATTTAAAGACACAATATTACAAATTTACAATATTATATGTTTTAGTGTTTGCATAATGGATAGTGATTGACAAATGTGGGCACCTCTATTTTATCACTATATTTTTCTTATATGTTTTATGGGTACAATACTATAATATGAGTATCTTACAAAAATTCCAATAAAAAATTATATTTATTTGTTGTTTCCCTCATGAAGGTCCCTTATTCTCATTACTACAAGAATCTAAATTTGTTCTCATTTGATTTGATTTTACTATTTAGAAAAAATAAAATTATTAATAATAGAAATATAAATTTTGATCATCAAAAGAACAACACGTTGGATAAATTTTAAAAAATAAAACTCATTTTTATTTTTAATTACTAATTAATAATTAACAAAATGGAAATAAGTTCCTTGTGTTGGTGATCTAGATTGTATCCTGCAACCATACATATGAACAAAGAATCTTAATAATCAGTCATGTGGAGACCTTTATCATCATGACAATAAATGCATTCATATTCCTACCTTTGATGGAGATCTTTTATCTAGTGTCCCTTATGAAAACAATAGTCTAGCCCCACCATTAAATTTTTTAAGTTCAACCTAGGTGATAGGTCAATGGAACCCTCTTGTGAGATAAGCTCTATGACAACCCATTATATAAATCTAATATAGAAGAACAACCCTCTCAAGTTATCTCATTTTCATAGGTCTATCAAAGAAAGGAATATTTTATCCAACTAGTCATGTATGAGAACCAAACAACCCACTACTAAATCCTTATAGATGTACAACAAAAAATCTAATAGATAGATGACATCACATTATTTTTAATTTCACATATTCTATCTTTCATGAATATGACCACCTTGTACAATTCTCTTTCTCTTCAACTTCCATGTGTGTAAGTAAACAAAATTCTTCGACATCCATGTAACCATGGATTCAACTAACTAATTTCCAACCTAAACTTGAAAGAACTATGAAAAATTAATGTATGTGATGAGTTTATAATTTAGTCCTTAATACTTTATGTATAGGTTTTCAACTGATTTTCCAGGAAATAGTCTAATATAAGTATTAAGGTCTCGTTTAGAATCTAAATTACTTAATCAAGTCCAAATCATGTTTCTATAAAAAATTGCATTAGGCTTTGATATTTGGTAGCTTACAAATCATAAATAATTTGTATTTTACTTAGTTCATAATATATAACAAACTAGTACTAATGAGTAAATTAGAATTAGTAATATTGTACAACCATTAGATGCTAAAATTCTAAGGATATCTTTAGAATTGTAGTATATTCACATTATAGTATATTTATAGTAGATATCAAGAATAATTATAGTCAAAGAATAAATTGGAATATGAAATATAATATAAATATATACTAAATCTTTTCCAATTTCTAAATCATCTACTCACTCTGACTATGAGAGTCATCCTAATACTTGTCTTTGGTGTCTTCTATCCACATACTTCCACTTAACTACATCTTATTAGTACTATCAAATGTGTTATTAATTGTGTTAGATGTGCTAGTATTATTCAAAGTGTTGCATAACCCTCTTCTATCATATGTGGACCTCTAGATTCTCCTCTAGATTCTCAATGCCTATTTAAAAGGATTATTAGAAATATGGGTAGAGACAAACAAAGAAGCTGAAAATAATTTAACATAAATATTATGTGCTTCACGCCATTTCATTCGATTAATGGATTGCATACTTATAGGTTTTTAGTTCCTACATTATAGGAACAACTCACTAATTATTAGAGTTGTTTTAACAACTCAACAAACAAACAAACCTTAACAAAAAATCACAAATAGCTATGTGAACACTAACAATACATTTAATTTTAATACTACGTGAGTTATTACTTTAACTCACTTTACCTCACACACTCTATCCCATGTGAACACTAATTTCCAACATCCCCTCTTAGTGTGAACATGGTAGAACTCACCCTCCATCTGCAGTAAGCCCAACTCTTGTGGGTCATGAAATGAAAGGCACCTTCCATCAACCTTTCATGGTTTTCACACAAGTTTACCATGAACCTAGACATGAATAGGAACCCATCAACTATCCACCTCGTGTGGTTTTTTGGATTCTCCCACAAATCCTTTCAAGATCCATGAACTGCATTACACTAGTGCTTTTGTTCACCACTATGCTTGTACATCAGGGAAGTTATATGGAAATCAACATACATATCACAAATCTGAAAAACCCATACTAGAAAAGGTTTCACATTATATTCCATAAGAACACAATGTTCTTAATTGTAGTCATTGTTGTCGATCCCTGCCACTCAATCTTGAACAACATAGAGAACTGCCATTGCCACTGGAAGCTGCCTTTGAATTTAGCCGTTTTGGCATGAAATGGGAATGGAGCATTGGTTATTATTCCCCCCCACATTGTGAAATTCCATTTATTCACACAAACAAGAATACTGAAAAGAAAATCATACCATACTGCATACTACTGTTTGGATCTTGCTGCACATGATCACCATTGCCAATGAACATATTCACCAACCAATCATCTTCGAACGAAGTATGATAGTCAGAGGACCACCGTAGTTAGAGGACCTCTGCAATCATTTTCTCTCCAATACAATCATTTTTTAGCATTCATACACCACGCTGAAAAGATGAAAAAAAACACACTTCCACACAATAGAAAATAAAATTCCACCAAAGCTGATAAGTGAACTCATCGTTGGTGACTGATGAGAGATCGCTGATTAACCTCCAACCTCTGATGCCTCCATCCTCCAATAAAATTTATACTTAACAAATTTCTCTTTTGAGGCTCATTTTGAGGAAAGAATAAATCCCCCCTTAAAATGGATGTCGCATACAAGCGAAAATGCATCCAATTACAAATATTATTTTTTTATAATTTTTAACACTTTCACATTTTGACACACATATTAACTCTATAAAAAAAGAATCTAGATCTTAAAAACAATATGCTTCTAACCTCTCTCTTGAATAATATATTACTCCCCGGATGTGAGATAAAACCCATGTAGAATAATGCTTATGAGCTGCCACGAAATAGATCCACATAGAAAATAGTTGATACACTCCAAATCAACCCTTTGAATAACAGAATAAGGCCCAAATATTCACAAGATGAATGTTATGAATCCCTTCAAAAATGTAGCCACACAGTTAGAGAAGCCGTTAGAAGTTTTGAGCTAGTAGAAATCACTATAATGCCAAAAACACTTATTTGAGTAGGTACCATGAATCATAAGTTATCAGTGAGCGATAACAATTCTCTAGATAAATAATAACATATCCTGCTATAATGCACCGATCAACCAGATTGAGTTTCTAGTCTAAGACAATTTGAAGTTTGTCACTGCCAGATCGGGCAAAGCGAAATGGATCTCGGCCAAATAACACAAGAAATCACTTGAATCCTTGGAAACCAAAGCTACTTAAATGAAGTTGATTTGTGACTATAGAGAGGCATCATGATGAAATGAAGAAAACAAGAATGGTTGGTGAATGGTCAGGATCACCACACTGATGTTGTGGACTTTGTCGATAACATAGTGAGTAGTAGTGCGTAGATGTCACATAATGGCCTTTATCTTCCTTGGTCCTTGGGGATGTATTGACGAGCCTCCTTCTAGATGCAACTTCCAACGAGAATGTCGAAGCTATTCCAGAGTGTCTTCGTGACAATGTGGAAAATAAGATCAGAATGACAATGGCATGATGATCGCTAGTTCAAAAGAGAAGAGAAGATGACATAAATGGAGCATTGTGACTTAGACATAATCATTTCTCTTAACTTCCTACCATCTAAATCTCCATTTCCTTATCCTTTCAGTCTCGGGTTCATAAAGAATACTTGACGCTGCATGAAAAGTTTAGCAAGAGAACAATTTGTAAGGTGGAATTTGGTGTGTGCCCATACATCAACATGCATTTCTATCTACAAGTTAGAAAAGAAAATGCAAGATCTATGCTAGGAATGGTAGAGAGTGTTATTACAGAGTCCATACATATATAATAAACTAAATTGCTTGGACAAGCATAAGAATAATGTTGCAACAACAAACAATAGGTTTTGGTAAAAGAAAGAACCTATACTCTCTGAACTCCATTTTGACACCAGTCCTAGAAGGTAACTATCATCATCAAGTTATCTCATAGCAACTAACTACCCTCTAGAAACATCTACCCTTAGGTGCTCTAGTGTATTAGGTGTTGTTCTATTCTAGATTTAAAATTAAAAAAATAAATCAATGGATCTAATCAATACATTATCCATCCATTTCAAGTACATGTCACATGATTACATTCATCATATTACAATATTCATTTAAGAATTAAGAAAATAGGTAACAAAAGAAGGTATGTCACAAGTATGTGTATGTACATAGACGAAGGTCTACGTGCATACACATTTATGTGCCAACTTAAGTTATAAATTTTTTCATACATTATGAATTTAAAACCAATAGATCAAATTTCTAACATTCAAATAGTGTTTCAGATTATCATATTGTTTGTTGGTTTACAAGAAGTAAAGAATTTAAGAACAAGTCTATTTGAATAGTTTCCCACATTATGTTATGTTGTTTGTATCAACCATGCTATGATAACAAACAATACTATTGTGATCACATAGTTACTATTTAACAAAATGATGCTTTCTACAACTATTTTTTTTTAGTTTATATCAAAATGATGTCATTTATAGCCAAACAAACACTATTTACAACAAAACGATACTTTTTACAACCAAACAGTTACAATTTATATCAAAAAAAGTCGTTTACAAAAAAACAAACACTGTTTATAACAAAACGATGTTGTTTACAACTAAACAATTACAATTTATAGCAAAATGATGTCGTTTACAACACAAACACTATTTATAACAGAACGTTGTTTTCTATAAAAGTTTATAGATTCAATTCCATATCAACCAAAGCTTTGTTATTTCGAGCCTCATTTAGAAACTGTAGTTATTCCTTACATTCATGGTCAAGAATTTCTGATACAACATAACTTTCATTCTCATATTCAATTCAAGATTTTATTGTTCTAAGAAAATCTACATATAATGAGCATATGAAGGAAATAACCAAATGATTTCTAGGCACTGATTCTTTTTGAAAAAGAAGAAGAAGATTCAAATGACATGCTAGTTGTTTTAACAAGAAATAATTTACTCATATACTAGGTACAACCTTCACATGTCTCAGGTTTAAGAACCCTTGCTTACTATTTTGATATCAACTATATTATTCTTGTTCTAAGGAATGACCGACTATGCCTTGGATATTATCAATGCATGGGTTGAACCATACATGTTGACCCATGACTTGGGTTGGAAACATCAAAAACTCTAAAGATTATTATTCTCAAAGAAACGATGGATCACATCTATTCATCCCAACATAAGGATGGAGCAATACATCACTCAACCATCGTCCCTTATGGACGAGGTGAAAAGGACAAAGAATCACAACGACATAGAAACATACAACAATAGATAAAATTAATATCATTTACATTAAGGGCTGATATGTGTTTGGCCGTTGCTTTAAGCGAAGAGGAATCAACTACATCAAAACACCCTTTGATCTTCGATCAACGGAAAGGGATATTACTCCCATTTGGGTAGTCATTTCATGGGATCCATTTCACAGAGTATGGCTAAAACATGTAATGACGGTAATGATTATGCTGCCTACCCTCTAGAGTGATACAATTTAAGAATCGTTATATTTCCATTCACTGGCTATTGGCTTCACTGATAGCCATGTGGAAGATAAATCATAACACAAGAAAAAAAAATTAAAATAATAATGGAAAAACCTTTAAACACACAGGGTAGAAACAAACGGCTATCTTGCCACTAAAATTACATGCACAGTGCCTGTGCAACAGAGAAAATAGTAGGGGTGGTCAGAAAAGCATCCTGTTGTAGGAAAGAGGTCACGAGGTCTAGTCTCCCCACCATCCCCATGATATTGGAGGGTGTGTTGCGCCAACGCCACCGATCACATGAAAAAATTTTACTAGGCACATTGTAGTTTATAGGGGGATGGATACTCGATCAATTCCTACAGTCTAAAAAAAAACAAAGAAAATGGTCAACATAGCCTCAACAGAAGAACGATAAATTTTTAAACCAAAAAATGGCATATTGAGTTCATCATACAAGCTTATTATGGCTCAAAGAAATGTCGACTTAATCCGACATACATTTTCACAAAATAGCTAATTGAAAACACAACAAAATCAAGGATATTGCATTGAATACCTTTGTTTGGGGTTGATATCCTCTCAGATTTTCTCATGAAAATCATTGAACTACTCGTTCCCTTCAGTCTTGCCGATTCTATGATATCAAAAATGGCATCTTTTCTACTTTTTCCCATGCGTCCCTCCAAAATCCATTTCATTTCATAAATGGGCATTAATTTTAGCTACCCCCATACTTTGAATTTTTGAATATTTGCCATTAATTTCGATGACAGTCCACTATTGCATGATATTTTCTTTAAATTCTATCAATTTGATAATGATAGTATCGGTTTCAAATTCAATCGATACAGAATATATATATATATATATATATATATATATATATATATATTCCTTATATATATTTATATATTTGATATTCATATACATTCATTCACTTATGTTTGTTCTTCAATTTATATATTTGTTTGAAGATGTTTATGTGTTTCATATACTGACATTTAAATAAATAAAAGAACTTCTATTTCATTTTGAGCATCAATATTTAAATAAGAAGGGACTTTTACTTAATTTCATATAATGAAATTCTTATCCTTTTTAATCATACTTTAGAATACATACTATCATTTTCTTCCAAATTCTCAAAACACAAAATTAACATAAACAATTTAAACATGAAATCATGGGTTTAACTTTCACAAACCATTTATTTTCAATCATTGGAACAATTTGAATCAAGTAATTAAGTTCTTCTATATGCAAATATTTGTGGTGTGTGCACCTAGATTCCATGTAGCTTACCATTTGATTTGGCTAAATGATCCTACTTCAACTATGCTCTTGTCCTTCAACCTATCACCCTGCAATTGCACACACTTGCACTTGAAAAATTCATCAGTAATGTTCAATCCAGGATAAAATATAAGATAATTCAAAACATCACATAGTCAATGACAGTCAACTTATTTCAATCTTTTCAAAAATATCAAAATTTCCATTCAACATATTGAATTTCCTCAATAATTCAATTTATCATATTATAATTAAAAATGCAATAAATTTGGGTTATGAAAATCTCTAAGAAAAGTGATCTCACAATATCATTTAAAGACATACTTAATGATTTAATAATATTTTCAAAATATTCCTTTGTAATATAGTTACTTTTTTGGTAGTGCACTTGACCTTGGAAAAATATTGCATTGATATTTCATATCATTTCACTAAGATAAATAACTCCCCACTTGCATTAAATTATTAAAAAATAGCACTATTGTCCATAATTGTCATTAAGTACCAACTATTAAATTTTGGACCTATTGATGACTACTCTAATATATATATATATATATATATATATATATATATATATATATATATATATATATATATATATATTATTGAGGGTCATACATATAATTTTTCATAAATTTGAATATTCTAAAAATATACATAGTTCTTGCTTAGGTTTTTCATAAAATGGTCGCTTCCTCTAGCATGGGGAGAATACCAAATAAATTTAGAAGTTTCTATATGTCATTTAACCTATTTAAGAGGTAAGAAGTTTCTTCTACAATGATGTGATGTTCATTTATTACTTTAATTGAGGATTGATATTCTACAAAAACTCTTTATACTAACCCATGCTACAAAAAGATCAATTTGATATCAATATCCTTAAGAAGTTTGTTTCTTATAATTATTCTCTCAACATATTGTTAAGATTCTAAAAACCATTTGGGGCTTCAATAAAAGTATGAGTGGATCTCACTGACTAAATGTGTAACTTAATTCATACTATAAAAAAATTCTCACAATTTTGAATGCTAAATTAATTTTGTGGGACACACATTGAATGGTAATTGTAGACACCCCAAATTCACCACTAACTAATTTTCCATAAATTAATTAAATAATCAATTATTTTCATAATTAATTATTCTATTATATTTTCATAATTAATTAATTAAATTATTATTTAACTAATTACCCTTCATAATCCATTATCCCTATTCACATTCTTGTCCTAAGGCTAATTAATTAAACCAACTTAATTAAATAACCTTAGCTCCTCTTCTTCCAACTTAATCAATTAACTAATCCATGATTAGTTAATTAATTAAGACTAATTAATAAATTAACTAATCCATGAATAGTTAATTAATTAAAACTAATTAATTTAGGCTCTTAGTATTTCTTCTATTTTTAAATCCACATCATCATTAATCTTTATCCTTTTAACCCTAACTATTTAATCCATCAACATGGATTAAAGTATAACCCACCCATCATCTAACATGTGTCCCCACTTCTCCCCATGCTCCCACATGTGTGAACATGCCAAATTATCCCAATTCTTTCTCACACATGTGTGACCGTGATAACTTGGAGGTATGATAGCTCTCCACACCAACCTACTCCATGCTCCCACATGTGTGAGCATGCTAACTCATCCCACTATTTTCTCACACATGTATGAGCATGCTAACTTGGAGACATGTTGATCCTCCACACCACCTCTTGACCTTTGACTTATCTCTGCCTATTTACTAGTACATGTGTGAGAATATATCCCACATGCTACCTTTCTCACACATATGTGAACATGCTTATCCTTGCCATCCCACATGCCACTTTCTCTTTTCTCATTTAAAATTTCACTTGATCAAATCATATCATTTAATCTTGGATCTTCCTCTCCCTGGTGACACTTGTCATAATGCTATGACTTCAATCTATGTGAGATAAATCCTAGCCCTTCATTCAAGTTTACATCTTGGCCCTTCTTTTTCCTCTTGGAAAATCTATATAATGGGAGGCATTCCCTCCCATTCCATCATCCACTTTATGCTAACTTTATGTTGTATGTTTCATAAGAAATGATCTTAATGCTAACACCATGTTTTCCATTTGAGTAGCATTCTAGAAAAGAGAATCCATATACGATCCTTGCATTTCATCTAAAATAATAGAGGTTTGATTTTATTTTCAGTTATTTTTTGTCCATCTTTGTTTATTCATCTCCATTATTGCTCTATCATGAGTGCCATCTTCTACTTGAGTTTTAGGTTTTTATTGTTGTGCTAAGATGTTGTGCAATTCATTTAGAGGTATGCAAAAATATTTTATGGTGAGTTACAAGAAGTTTTTACGTTTACACAAAGATCATTCTTATGACCTTGCATTACTGAAGCTCCATCTATCTCAACACACGCCAAATTTTTGAAAATTGTGTAACCATCCATACCTCTAATTTAATTCAAGTATTTTTTAACCATTTCAAATATATTCTAATATGTTGTATTCTCTTTTATTTTATGAAAAAAGAGTAGATAAGGTTGGTAGACTTGATTTTCTATAATAGACACATGCATACATACTCAAGAACTATTGTCCATCATTCTAACTTGATCTAAAGATAATTCAATAAAATTTGATTATTTTATTTTTCTAGTACATCCTTTTCCACCTCCCTAAGATAAATTATCCATTCTCACCCACTATTTATTGACAAATGTATGTTAGGGAAGTTGGGAACACCAACAAAAGACAATATATATATTATGGGTAGTTTGTAATAGTACATCCTCTAGTAAAAATATGGAAAGTAAGACTCAATTGAATATTTTTTTTTGATTTGTGATTCTTACATCATATTTCCAAATTAAGCTTAAATTATACTTCCATGTGCAACAAGCTTCACCTATATTTTTAATATATTCATTATATTCTAAGCCATACTTAATATGAATAATTTATTCCTTTATTTTCCATTTTATCACTATTTTTTTCTCTCCATCTATGATTTTCTTTTCATAGACTTTATCAACATGTTTTTCTATGACATCAAATTTTAAATACAACTTCTTGTCCCTACAATATTTCTAATTATAAATATGACATCTACATTTTAGAGGAGGTTCATCTTTGTTTTAATTCTCTACTGGTTCAATGAGTGGATACTTTGTCAAGCCCATTCAATAAAAAAATATTGACAAATCTCACTCATGCCCTATTTTTAATTTAAATTTTATTTTCGCCTTCCATGTAGCGTGCTTATTTTATTGATCACTTTTTGAGGTGGGTTTACTAAGATTATTATTTCTACTACCTTTGGACTCCTCTGTAACATCATCTCTTTAATTTTGATGTACCTCAAATTATAATTTTTCATTGAAGTATTCCAATTTTTAATAGATGGTGTAAATATTAATTATGTAGGTTTATCTATTGGATTTTACACATTTCCAAAATACAACATTATATTTCTATTTTTTGATGAGAACCCTTTACACTTCCAAGGACTTGACTTCTACTTGTTTATCTCATGAATTATAAACTATAAAAAATACCATTGTGTTTAAGATCACCATAGATACTTTCACTAAGAATTTTAATATCATCTTTAATAATAAAATGAAATAGAAAAGGTCAACAAAAGGAATAATAGATTTTGATTTATTGCAATAGTGATTTACTCCCATTTGGGAGATTTCTGCGTATTCTTTGAGTTGTTATTTCTGATGTACATGGTTTATAGTCCCATCAAAAATCATTTTACCTTAGTAAAAAAATGGAATCATAGATCCCTACAACCAAGGTGTATCACTACTCAAATTCATCTATATAACAGTGAAAACAAGTAGATAAATAAATAACAGAAATTTTACTTTCATAAAATAATAAAGAAATGATCACTTCTCACTAAATCATTAATGTTGATAGTTAGGTATGACTCACTAAAAATAGAGTTCCAAGTAAGAAGAAAATATTGGGCATAGAAGAAACCAAATAAATAAATAATTAAATTTTTTCAAAGGATATAAAGATTCAAGAATTGAGTCAATCCAGATTGAGAGAAAAAAATGGAAATAGATGATTTAAGTTTTAATTATATTTATATGAACTCAAATTTGATGAATTTTCCAAATTATAAAATGGTGGAGGAAAATGTGGCAAATCCTACCTAATTTTAAAATAATTGATATAAATGTTGGGTGATTGGGACAATGACTCAAAACATGAGTGGTGATTTAAATATGATTATGGATTTAATGATAGTTTGGAGTTATTGTTATGAACTGTTCCTTAAACCCACATTCTAAATTTAAGAATACAAAAAATGTTGAGGGGGAGGCACTTGAGTAGTTGAGCGAAGAATCCATCCTATTACCTTGGGGATGGAACTTGCACACCTTCATTGACCTCAACGTCATGTGCCTCAACCTACTTGCATTTCTAAAATGATGGGAAGGATATTGCATGGAAATGTATTCAGTTGAATGGTTGATGTATCATTACTCAAAGAGGGTCAAGCTCCTTTGGGTACCAATCAAAGGAAACATGCTATAAGGGTTATCAATGTTCCTTTAAGTTAATTAACTAGGTTATTAGAAGAAATATTCTTGGGATTTAGGTTATCAAGAGATTTATCTATCCCCCCACCTCAAAATAATTGATATCCAGTTAATAAAGGAAAACTACCAACACATATTTTAAGCCTATAAAACAAAAAAAATCAAATTTTTGGTAATGGAGACTATTTTTGGCCTTGTTTTTTTTTGAATCAGCCATAATTTGTTCCTTGACAAAGAGAACACAAACTCTTCATTTTCCATAATAAAAAATAGTCTCAATCAACTTCACAAATCAAAAGTTATGGCCTTCAAAAGTTGTTCTTGCAACATAAAAAATATAATATCTATGACACATAAGAGAGTTGTAAGAGGGGGTTACACTTTTTTTTAATCCATAAGCTGTGGGGTGAGGGCTCACTCCCTTTAATTAAAACATAAAATAAAACAAGTTACATCATACCTACCACACAAGAAGTAAAGAAGCAAAAGAGAAAGGAGAATAAGAAAATATAATAGATATAGAGGAGAAGCCTAAAAGGAACTACCAGGAAGAGAAAGAAGGATTCAAATCCACAAGAGGAGTTTTCCACAATAAGAAGCAAACAACTAAAGACACAAAGCCGAATAAAATCTAGAAATTATTTTTCTGAGAAAAGAGAGCATCCATAGTCCACTGGGAACCCTCCTCAACAACTTCCTTGCCTTCAATTTGGAGTTTTTCTACCTTTACATTTCTCCCTTTTTTCCTCTTCAAAACACCACAATATTGTATTGATTTACTGCTCATAGTCTGAGAGATATCACATTTTTGAGGAGGAACCAACATAATTTCTTGATCAAAATATTCAGGATTTAAATAATCCAAATCCTCCATGAAAGGAAAGGTGCCTTTTGACTCAAAACCATCCTCCTCTACCTTAGATGGAATATCAATAACATTATCAAGGATAGGAATACTAAGGAGAGGTATAGGCTCTAAAGGTCACACTACAGATAAAGACTCTGAAGGTGACACATGATTAGATCTCGAATTAGGTTGAGACTCCATAAAATTCCCATGATTTCTCCAAATGAAATCAACATTCAAAGATCCAAAATTCTTAATCCATTTTTGAAGGCTGACATGCCTAGTGCTAGATGCATGTTAGAGAGTGCAAGCCTCAATTTTGTGACCCAAATTATTATAGAAAACACATATTAAAGGAAGCCCTTCAAAATTTAAAAAATGATTCCAAGAACAAAAAGAATATTGAATCCAGATAGAATTAGAAAGAGCTTTAGAAAGGTCTACCATAACACAATCCATGATATACTTGCGTGTAGGAACCATCTCTTCTATGTCTAACTTAGCAAAGGAACCCACTTGATTAATCATGTTATTGATGAGATCAACGTTCTGCATAACCAAGGGAAGATTGTAAGGCTTGATCCAAATATGAATGTTTGTAATCTTGGTAGTGGCTGGGTCAAAAAAGGGGTCCACAAAGTGAGAAAGAGGCCCAATTTCCCAAAAAACTATGGAATGCTTGAAGCTCATATCATCAACAACCATATTGATATAGTCATTTGGAATGAAAAAATCCTTTGTCTTGTTTGAGAAAACCACCTTGTGTCTCTAAAAGAGAAGAGAGAGTCTTCACTTTGATGGGCAGGCTCCATGATGGGAGAAGAAGGAAAATTCAATGATGATATAGGAAGGATAGGGCTAGGGTTAGCTTGTCGGATCTGCTCCAAATAGAAGGTGTTGCACACATGAAAAGGGTTGGCCCAATTTTTGCATGCCACAAGGTTTCCTGATCCAAACTTGAAGGTCTAGACCCATATGCAAGCTTTGCATCTTGAACTGAAAAAGGGTCAATGGAAAGGATGGGAGGAGGAGAACCCAACACATCTTGAAGCTCCAACAATGAACCTGAACAAAGCACTAATTTTTTCTCCCTTGTCCCACCTGCATGCGGCTTCCACCCTTCTTACCCCCAACTTGTATTTTACCCTTGGTCATGCCCTACTCCTTTACGTTGTATTTCTATGAATTTGAATTCTTCCTGCCCATGCCAACATCCACATCAAGCCTACCTACTCTACAATTTTTTTTTGTGACCAAACTACCCTCATGCATTTTTGCACCCCTAGATTAAGAGGGAGTTACACTTGTTGACCAACATATGATGAATTTTATGAAACACCATAAGACATATTTGAATGGAGATAATGGAGCCAAAGTGGAGAACCCAATTTGGTGAGTGGATTATGACAAAATTTTGGTAGTGGAAGGACTATACTATTTTTAGTATGTGGACTCATGTTGACATTTGGGAATTATATTTTTATTATGGATTTGTGCACCACATTTTGGGTGATGTTAGCTCATGGTTTTATAGATACCATTTGATAGTTTCATGTGTCTCAATTTTCCTATTTATTGGGTACTTGAGATGGAGGATTTCATAGTGAGTTTTTTAGGTACTATTATGCTAGCATAATTACTCTAGATCTTTTGTTGGTGATAATCCTATAAAGGATCAAAATCTTTAATTGTATTATAAAATTTGACTATTGAATAATATATTGAGTTGATTTTATTGCCATTTCCTTACAATTGTATGATTATTTTAATTTGTAGACACCTAAAAATGTCTTGAGTATATCATACACTTTGATTTCACTTACTAACACCATTTATTGTATATTTCACCCAAGTTATCTATTTAATTAAATAATGTCCAATTATCTAGTTAAATTCACCTTTTTCCCTATTAATCGAATAATTAATTTTATTTGATTAATTCATCATAATTCGTCATTTCTTCCTTTTTGATTAAATAATGTAATGTTATTTAATTAAATGCCATAAATCCCACTTGATTAAATAATTCACAATTATTTAGTTAAATTTCCTAATTCCTCAACATGCATAACTAAACGATTTTTATGAATAGTTTAATTAGCTAATTTCTTCCAATCCTCCAACTTGCATAAAGAATATTCCACATGGAATATTCCATTTTAAAGTTTGAATTCTTCCCTCCAACTCAAAATATCTCCAACATAATTCCTAAAATTAAGGGATATTGTTGAGTCTCTCATGGATTATTGACCCTTGATCTAATCCTTGATCCATGCCTCATGGATTATCAACCACTTGATCCATCCTTGATCCACACTTCACTTACTCAATTCAATTTCCATCCATTGATTAGCATTTTCAATCCTCAACATTGATTGATTCCAAAAATCTATAAATACCAAGCCTTTTTCATATCAATTCAATTCACAACCTTATGCAAAGTTACTCTCTCAAATTTCATTACTCACCTTTGAGAAATTTGAGAGCTTTTTGTGTGAATCAACCTTCATCAATCATCATCAAGCTTTTGCAACAACATGGATTAGGAAAATTTGAGCAATCCACAATTTGCATTCCATAATGTGATTGGAGGTTTTCTAGTTATTTATTTCAATTGTCTAGAATTTAGATTGCTTGGATGTTATTTGAATCATTTTATCCATGTTTACTAAATTTCATTGGAGTATTGTCTTTAATTAATCAATTTCTTGTTTAATTTTCTTTATTTCATTGTTATTTGATCAATTGAACTTTAATATTTATATTTTGGCACACTTGATGGGACTCACATCCCTATCTAATAAATTTTTCTCAAGCTTTGTTAAATTTGTAGGTTCCAAGGGTAGTATAATGCCTTTGTTAAAGGTCCGCACTTTTGTTAAAGGTCCATGCTTCTATCACTTGGTAGTGGGGTGCTTATGTACATCTTGCAATGCTTCTATTTTCAAACTAGGGCACTTTTATGCATAGAGGGGTACTTTTGTGCATAAAGGGGCACTTTTTTCTTTACTACAGAGGGGCACCTTTGCAATAGAGCCTTTGTTCAAACTCAAGTGTTTTTACTACCCTTCTTTTTCCATTTCAATAGTGCAACACTTTTGTTTGACAATGCAGTGCTTTTGACAGGTCTAATAGTGGTCTAATTTATAGGTTTTAGTTTGATTTTGATGTCTAATCTTTAGCTAACTCTAAAAACTTCCTATTTATTGATTTCACCTAACTAGTTTGAAACATGTGGCGTTTGGGAGAATGAATACACTAATATTTATTTTGTAGAGTTAATCTAGGACTCACATTTGATTTAGTGCACCTAAAATGAATTCACATTTCTATTTAGTTCTCTAAAATTGTGAGATATCCCCCTTAGTTTTTTTTTTAATTTAACAACACATGAACTTCACCATTAGTGTTAGACCAATAAAATAAACTAGCTAAAAGGAACCCTTCACTTTCTAATCACTAAGATCCTGGTGTGGGTAAGGTGAGAGCATACAGTGTGAGGGGATCATTATAAGAAAATTGGAAATGAAGTACAATGCTATAAGCAGCTAGCCAACCATGTAGGAAAAGTAAATGTTGGAAATGTAAAGCAAAGGAGGTGAACCGACCATAAGAGCTCAACCACTTATTTAGCGGGAGTGGAATTACAAAGTAAACAACTAGGTGGCAAGCCAACCATGAAAGCAACTCTACCACTTATTCAATGGAAATAATTAAAAAAACTAAAATCTAAATACAACTCAACCACTTCTTTAGTGGGAGTGAAAGATATAGAAAATAAATGTAGAAATTAAATGGTTGATTAGTACTACTAAATCAACATTACAAAAGTAGCTTCAACTACACAATCAAATAGAATAATGTCTCCAAAACAACTCCAAATTTTTAGAGAATATTCCCTAACCAATACAAGATGTTTCAATGCAAATAAATAACCTAATTCAGAAATATATCAGATTTGATAAGAAACAACAAATACAGAAAATCAGATTAGCAGGCTAAGAATTCACTAAATTGATCACAACCTTGCCAAATCATCTTTGATTGACTTCAAATAGAAAGCAAATGAATCCAATAGCCTGGAAAACCAACATCCAATCAAAAAATAGTGCCAAAACAAGTCAAGAAATTTGGCATGAATCCCAATGCACTTCAACTAGAAAGGTATGACCTCTTGCCAAAAATTATAAATTATAAACTTCATAATAAAATCTACAAACTTGAGGAGTGAGGTGCCTTGTATAGTAGAAGAGCTGGCACCAATACCCATAACCACAATAAAATCACTAGTGAAGCTACAAATAGAAACATGCTTTAGCTAAGCACTTCCAACAATGTAAAAAATATATTATACAACAACAATCTACCTTCAGAAATCAAAATTAATCACAATCTACACTCTTGGATGAAGCACAATATTCAAAATTATCCAGTTGGGTATTATATTTTGAGTATGAAACTCGAAGAATGAAGCTAGGAGGTGTGCTTTCCTCGAAGCAAGAGCTCTGAATTCAATTCAACAACAATTCGACATAATTTCATTCATGGATACCAAATGAAGGAGCAAGGCATTGAATATATAACTCTCTTCTTGGAATTAAAGTCACTTTAGTAACCTCCAAGAAGGATGCCCAAACAATTATTTGAAATAATAATTTAAATCACCTTTTTGATTCATCTCTTTAGGCGTTCAAAAAGCTTAGACAAATATTTCACTTTTAAACATTTAATTCTCCAACTTGGACGTCCAAGTTAAGTCTCTCTTTTAAACACGACTTGAAGTCATATGCCTAGGCATGGGGTCCAAAACTAACAATAAAATATAATGACTTAAGTTATAAAATTTCCTTTTTGAGCCCAAGAAGACTGGAGATACCTTTGCCAAAACTGAACTGCCTTACTATTAGAAATATACAATGTGCTGAACTACTGCTAAAAATAGCACTGCCCAAGATATCACTTACTAAAAATAACATACTTCTAAAAATAGAAAGTGACTCCAAAATAATTTTTTAGCACAAATCAGGTAGTTGTTGTAACTTACTAAAAATAGTAAGTCCAGAAAAGGTCATTAGATGTAGATGCATGTTATACCATTCTGAAGCTCTTTGAAAACCCAAAAAGACCCAGAAACCTTTCTTGCATGGAATCTCTTGATTGAAATGCATGTCACATCCCTTTGAAGCTTTTTGAAAACCTAGAAAGATCCATAAAACACACTACCAACCACCTACATGCAAACCATTAGAAGCTTAATTAAAACCTCCTACAAAATAGGAAACCCTAATTTCTAAATTTGGCTAGCCTATAGGCCTCCAAAAATAGGCTAACAACTATTGAAGAGTGTAGGGTTAAAATGGGGACATTATAGTCCTCCCTTCCCAAGATTGCTTGTCCTCAAGCAATGCCACCACACTCCAAAATTTAGACTGATCCATGCCAAAAAAAGTAGGATCCTAGGGTCCCATGTCCATCTTTGAGAAGACCCACCATGATGATGCTACACCACTCTGATCATATAAATGAAAACATCGTGCAAAATCTACACTAACCTCCCTTGTAGCCTTAAAAGGTTACCACCCTTGAAATTCAAGTTGAAAAACTTGGAGGAACTGCAATCAATACCTAGCAACATCTCTTGCCCAAAAGACTTTGAGAAGTCAATATCTACAATGCTAATGTCTATCACAATTTGGGCAATAGGAAGGATAGACTACTCAACTCAAAAAAATACTCCTCAACATAACTCCTCAAAGTGTCTAGTAGAGTCATTACTGTATATGTGACTTCTCCAAAACTTCTTGCAAAGAGGAAATTCATCCCTCGCAAGAGATCAACAAAAAATATCATCATAATACCTCACACAACCATGAAGACTCCTGAAAAATCTATTTGTTCCAACTCCAAGAGTCTCAAAATGATCAACCAAAGCATGTGAGGGTTCGTTGTCCTGAACCAAAAATTGTAAGAAAACTATTAGAATTTGCGTCACAAACCCCCCCATAAGATGAACTCTGAGAGTAGGAAAAGTCTGAAGAAACCAATAATCACTATTGTTCAAGTCTAGGATCAACGAAGTACAATGCACTCTACATAGGGGATAATAGCAGTGTCATAGGAATTCCCAAGTATGAGCAAGTGAAATGAGCATTTTGTTGCACCCAAACAACTAATGAAGTGATTGGAAAGCATACCAAAGTAATCTCTAACTAAAATCTTCCACCTATTTGACAAGAAATAATTAACCAATTCTCATGAACGAGAGTAACTCTCCCTATAAGGTGGCTGGTTTACAACCAATTAGCAAGCTCATGTCTCAAAATATGCCCTTGTCTAAGCCAAGGAACACTCCCAAGAGTAACCACCCATTCACATCTCCAGTCCATACTTAAAATTTCTCTCCAATCCATTTGTTAATGAACAAATAGGACCATCAAGTGGTTGGTAAGGAAAGTCACAACACCATTAATTCTGAAATTTTGCTCCTTATTCCTCCAAGGATCCTTCCTACCATGCCCAATAAGCTTTGTCATACCATGTTGAGGATTCCAAACAAGGATACCCAACCAAGAATGATCCACAACACATCAGAAGAAGTACACAACACATGACCAAGTGCCAATCAAAACTAAATGCACTCTCAAAAAATTAGTGACTTCTTTGGTGAACCCTTGAAGCCGATCCATGAAAGTATCTACAACTATGGAGCATGAAACAATTTTTGTCTTCAAATCCAATTCCTAGAATAGACTAGTATAATTTAAAACAACACTCAACCCAAGGGATGGATTGTCAAACATGCACACTTCCTGTTTTGGTTCTTCTTCCTCCCATGCTTCGTGGATAACAAATCTAAAATCTCCTCTCCTTATTGCTGTAATAATATTTTCAGTAGCTACCAAGGCAAGTTTGGTTAACACCTTGATGTCAAAGATGTGGATGTCTCTAAGTTCCAACACTTCCAAAGTGGGAACTACATCCTCTAACCCACTTATGCATTCACTAGATAGCAACTTCAGAAGATTACTAATCACAGATTGTAACTCATCCTCATGCTCTCTGAGACATTTGGAATAAGCTATTTGATCTTCTACCTCTGTTAAAGTCAACTAACCATTCTCTAACATGTCCTTCGTTGATTCAAGCTCAAGAGTAAGCTCATCAACCTTTCCCTCTTTTTCTTGGAATGCACTATTGGTCTTCTTTGCAAATTCATAGGAATAATACTAATCTCCAATAAAGTGTACATACTTTGATTTCACAATCTCCAAGGAGTCTTTGATGAATTGAAAATTAGGAAGAGTGACTCTATCGCTAACTCCTTTCTATCTCTCTTCAATTTGAGCCTTCCATAGGAATCCTTCAACAAAACTATATGTGCAGTCAAATTTGGATAGAGCTTGCACTTCATCTTCAATGGCTAACTTAAATTGACCTTCCCACTCATAAGAATGCAAGGATGGTGAACTGTTGATAGGCTGCATTTCAAAGTTAAAACTTTCTTTCTTGTCCTCACTACCCTCATAGTTGCTCCAAGACTCTTGTTTTTCACCACCCACTAGCTGAAAATGTTCAAGATCATGAAGAGGATCATATTCTATAAATTCTTCAAGCCTTTGCTTATAATCAGCTTCATGAAATGGTAAATCAGATTTTTATTTGAGAACCTCTTTAAAATTTTCACCAGCAAGGGCCCTATGGTCTTCTAGCTCTACTTCCCCCTCACTATCTCCTTCAATGTCCATCTCATCACTTGCATTGAAATATGAATTTTGAACATCATCAACATCAAAGGGAAATTCATCCCACACAGGTTCCTTCTCATCCTTAGGTGTCTTCACACTCAAATTCCAAATGTTGAAGGGCTGATTATTTTGATCAAAAGGAAAGTGCTCATCGTTCTCCTCTTGGAGTGTTGACTCTTTGAATAAGTCACCTCCCAACTAACTAAAACTGATATCTTCATAAGTATCTCTCTCCAAGAAATTTGTTTGATAATCAAACCCGAAACTACCTATGTGACCAACTCCGTAATGAAGTAAGGAGTCATCAATGCTATGTATTTGGAAAAATCCATCTTTTTTACCTTCAATGGGCCCACCATGAGTAGGTATATTACTGATCTTATCATTAATAGTCACATGCATACCAATGAAGTCTTCTTGGTTACTTGTCATAAATTCTTCATGTGAATCCAAAATTGGAGTTGCCTCATTGCACTCATCCTTAGTATGCATAGACAAATGCATATGTAAAGGTACATCCTGAGAATCCACCGCAAAATCATTGAGAAATAAAATTTTATTCATGCCTTCAACATTAGAGCCCACCTCATTTATCTCCACTATCTTCTTCAAATGAGGCTTTGGCTTTCCCTCCCATTGACTAAACAAATCTTTGATCAAATTATTAGCAGCAGGGGAAATAATTCTTTCCTGTTCATAAGCATCTAGTAAAAGAGATAGGACAGGTTGAGGAATGTCATCAACCTCATTAATAGTTAGAACAAGAATTTTTCTTACAACTGCATCTACATCCCCCTCTTGTTTGCTCCAAGTTGAATCGAAGAGGTTATGGAACAAATAATATATTTGATCTTGCATACCCAAATCTATCAAAAATATACTTGTTCTAAGATCTGAGGACGTCTTTAATATAATAACTCTTCTAGAGTACTGACTGCTACCAGTTTCATCAAGATCCTAAAAGCTTTCTGTAGTGATGTGTAGTACTTTCCTCATAGTGTCGTCATCACAAGGAATCAAGGGTGCCAAGATTCTCATCACTTCACTAAGGCATGAAGTAACCAAAAGTTTTATATCTTCATCAAGATGCCTCAACCAAAAAGGATGATTAAGAGAGGTCAATGGAGGTGATAATGCCATCTGCATCTCCTCTAAAGATGACTGCTTCACCCGACTCAAACATTGTTCCACCATATGAAGTATGCTCACCTCATCTTCTCTTGACTGAAATTTTTCATTGAGCCTTTTTCGTATAATGAATAGTGACCATGCCACACTTTTTTCTTCATCAAAAGCCATGATTCAAACTAAAAAAAAATTAGAAGTTTGTTTTCCCAACAGGCCCATCTGTCAACTGTAACTCTGATTTCAGAGGATGGAAAGAAAACCAACTCTGATACCATCGAGATATCTCTCTTAGTTTTTTTTTTTTGAATTTAACATCACATGAAATTCACCATTAGCATTAGCCCAATAAAATAAACTAGCTGAAAGGTAACCCTTCACTTTTTGATCACCAAGATCCCAATGTAGGTGAGGTGAGAGAATACGGTGTGAGGGGATCATTAGAAGAAAACTGGAAATGAAGTACAATGCTATAGGAGGCTAGATGAAAATGTAGGAAAAGTAAATATTAGAAATGTAAAGCACAAGTGGTGAGCCGACCATAAGAGCTCAACCACTTATTTAGTGGGAGCAGAATTATAAAGTAAACAACTAGGCGGCAAGCCAAACATGAAAGCAACTTTACCACTTATTTAGTAGGAGTAATTAAAAAAACTAAAATATAAATACAACTCAACCACTTCTTCAGTGGGAGTGAAATATATAGAAAATAAGTGTAGAAATTAACTGGTTGATTAGTACTACTAAATCAACATTACAAAAATAACTTTAGCTATCCAATCAAATAGAATAATGTCTCTAAAAAAAATCCAAATTGTTAGAGAATATTCCCTAACCAACACAAGATGTTTCAATGCAAATAAATAACCTAATTCAGAAATATATCAGATCTGATAAGAAACAATAAATACAGAAAATCAGATTAGTAGGCTAAGAATTCACCAAATTGATCACAACTTCGCCAAATTATCTTCAATTGACTTCAAACAGAAAGAAAATGAAGATAATATATTGGGCGACCAATATCCAATCAGAAAATAGTTCCAAAACAACTCAGGAAATTTGACTCAAATCCAAATGCAATTCAACTAGAAAAATGTAGCCTCCTGAGGATTTCAACCTCTTGCCAAAAATTAGAAACTTCATAATAAAATATACAAACTTGAGGAGTGAGGCACCTTGTACAACAAAACAACTAGCACCAATACCCAAAACCAAAATAAAATAACCGGTGAAGCTACAAACACAAACGTGCTTCAACCAAGCACTTCCAACAATGTAAAAAATAGATTATACAACAACAATCTGCCTTCAAAAATAAAAATTAATCACAATCAACACTCTTGGATGAAGCACAATATTCAAAATTATCCATCTGGGTACTATCTTTCGAGTACAAAACTAGAAGGATGAAGCTAGGAGGTATGCTTTCCCTGAAGCAAGAGCTTTGAATTCAATTCAACAATTCGACATAATTTCATTCATGGATACCCAATGAAGGAGCAAGGCATTGAATATATAACTCTCTTCTTGGAATTCAAATCACTTCAATAACCTCCAAGAAGGATGACCAAACAATTATTTGAAATAATAATTTTAAACCACCTTTTTGATTCATCTCCCTAGGTGTCCAAATGGCTTAGACAAATATTTCACTTTTAAACATTTAATTCTCCAGCTTGGACATCCAAGTTAAGTCCCTCTTTTAAACATGAATTAAAGACATACGCCTAGGCATGGGGTCCAAAAGTACCAATAAAATATAATGACTTAAGTTATAAACTTTCCTTTTTGAGCCCAAGAAGATTGGAGATACCTTTGCCAAAACTGAACTACCTTACTATCATAAATAGACAATGTGTTGAACTACTACTAAAAATAGCACTACCCAAGATATCACTTACTAAAAATAGCATACTGGTAAAAACAGTGACTCCAAACTCATTTTTAGCACAAATCGGGCAACCATCGCAACTTACTAAAAATAGCAAGTCCAGAAAAGGTCATTAGATGCAGATGCATGTTATACCATTTTGAAGCTCTCTAAAAACCTAGAAAGACCCAAAAACCTTTCTTGCATGCAATCTCTTCATTGAAATGTATGCCACTTCCCTGAAATGCATGTCACATCCCTCTGAAGCTTTCTGAAAACCCAAAAAGATCCAAAAAATAGAATGCCAACCACCTACATGCAAATCCTCAGAAGCTCAACTAAAACTTCCTACAAATAAGGAACCCTAATTTCTACATTTGGTTAGCCTACAGGCCTCCGGAAATATGCTAACAACCACTAAAGAGCATAGGGATAAAGTGGGGACATCACAAATTGAATCTACAACCTCACATTTGATTTGGTACATAAAATGAAGTCATTTTCCCTTGGTGCATTAAAATTGAACAACACACTTGAACACATAAATTTGGTGCTTAAAATTGAACAAAACAACTTGCATGCTTTCACTTTGGTGTACATAAAATTAACATGTGTGTTTTTTTTTCCATTCTTGGTAAGATAGAAGTATGTATCCTCTCCCCTTTTTCTTTGTGTGAACTTGGGTGATGATAAATATTCTTAGTTTACATTTCTTTCTTTTGAACACTGAAGGAGTTGTCTACGCATCCACTCCCCTTGCTCTATGAGCGATCTTAGGTGATGAGAAATAGCAACACTAATCCTTAATTTATTGTTAGGAGGTCTACCTAGGGATTTCATCACCCTAGGGTTTGACCTCAAGCACATTTTTTTTGGTGAGCTATATAAAGGAACGAGAGTGAAAGCTATAGTTTTATCCATGCATGTACCTGCTAGGTGTTCCTATGCGGTCCTAGGTGATTTTGAACACAAGGAGATGATATTTCAATATCACACTTGTGTAGGAAGTGATGTTTACATATTTCTACCCACTATGAGCCTTGTATCTAGAAGCCTAAAGTCCATTAACAATCTGTCAAATTATAAAGGTGCAATGAGATAGCATCATCCCATGTGTGGGAGTAAATGGTGACTCCCCAACACCCCCAAGAATAATTGATAGACCAAAACCACTTCCACAAGAGAGAGAATGACAAGAAAGCTTGCTTCACAATGTAAGATTGATTAATAGTTGAATATATGCAAATGCACAAGAGATGCCTTGCTTATAAAGGCAAGGTTGAGAGATAGGATTAGACAAGATCATGACAGGTGTCTTAATCCTATGACATGAGACAACTAACTACCTAGGAATCATGCAATATAGCTAGATAAAATAAGTTCTAGAAAAGCCAACTAAGACTTTTAGAAAGAATCTTATATCCTAAGTAAACTTAACATGTGAATATGTCCCCTAATTACCTAGTGAATGAAATAGCTAGGTACAAGACATTTATTCACACCAACACCCCTATGCAAACTATGTAAAGAATATGACTATGGCTCTTGGCTACTAGGCCATGTTAGGTTCCCATTTACAATGCAATTCTCTCACAGGCGGAGAAAAGGAGAAAACCCAATGGGACAAAACTCCTCTCCAAAAGAGAGAAAACAAAAAAAACAAACATGATGTATGGAGGACTCAATGATACCTCCAAGGACTACATCATCATGTATATACAATCAATGCCCCCCCCATAAGAGGGAAGTAGAGAGATAAGATATCCCCCCCATAATGTGTGATCTCTTGCAAGTATGGTTAATGTCTAAAGACAAAACATAATCCAAAGCCAACAAACAATGTTTCTCCCCTTGGGAAGAAGATACACCAAGTACAAATGTAGGAATGCTTCCCATTCGGGATAGGAATCAAGAAGAGGAATCCATATGTATGAAGATTGTGTCTCTGAAATCTGCTCATGTGTTGCCAAGTTCTTGGATGAAGAAGATGATGCCACAATCCAATAAGGTACATTCCCAATCACAACAAACTGTGACAAACCAGGAACAAGTGGAAACTGATCTTGAACAAGCTCCAAAGACAAATATGAAGTGTTAATGGGTGATCCATTACTATCATCAAATAGGAGAAATATACCCTCAAATTGGTCCTCCAAATCTGAAATGTGAGACTCCACAAACAAAGAAGCAACATCTATCAAATAGGAATCCCAATCAGGAAGACTATCAAATACCTGTTGCAATGAATCACTGGTAGTACTCAATAACTCATCAACATAAGATGAAGAATCAGGAACCTCTGAAGCATCTGCAATCTCCTCCAAAGGATCACAAGCATGGGTTATCAACTCTAAAGAATGAAGAAGCACATTTGAGTTGGAAAGAGGATCTTCAAGAGATAGAGAAGAATCATAGTCTTCATATACCTCTCTAATGTGAGTCCAAAGAGCATGAGGACATTCAAAGTGAATAAGTATCTCCAAAATGTCATCTTTTACATTTTCAAAAATAACTCTAAAGACTGTAGCCCTAAAGCCTTTCCAAATGCAATACTCACCATTTGTGCTAGGAAAATGAACTTTATTAAACAAGTATGACAATAGATTCCACTCACTAAGATTACTAAGAATTAAATTACTCCATTGTCTATAGTTCCCTTTCTCCAAAGTAATTAAGAAACCCATTTTGTACAAGAGATTAGCTTGGAAGCCAAAAATGGAGATCTGTCTTCAACTTGGAAAAAATGGCACAAAAATGAAAAATCCCTACAAAATATCTGCACCACTGAAAACCTGACACTTCCAGCTTTCTGATGATATCTCATTTATGAAAAAAGGCCCCTGTTTGCAAAAGTTATGAAAAAAATGAAAAAAAAGGCCTATAAAAGGCACTTGGGGGAAAAAATGCAAGGCTAAAATGGCACAAAAATTGGGCTCCTGGGGCTTAGTGGAGGTCACCCATATGACCATGACCATGCTAGTAATAATTGCAAAAAACCACTGCCTTTATAAATACATGGTCGGCTTAAGAACTTATTCGAAGATCTTATAATAAAAACCTTATAAATCACATAAAATTTTTGTATAAAAAAATTGTGATAAATAAGAGATTTGTACCGCCAATGGGACTCTGATTGCAGACGAACTACATAGCCGGTTTTGACAAATACAACCCGATGAGATCCTTGACGGAGCCCACGACAAATACAGTACCGTGACCTATAGATTCGATGGATGATGTGACCCAATGGAACGTGGATCAAGCACACAATGATGGATGCCAACCAATACAAAACCCCGACAACTGGTGCAATTGGAAAATGCGAGCTAATAAAGCACGATGGATGATTTGGAGGATGGTACCCACAATATTTGCCGATAGATGTGATCGCCGACTTGGAGATTCCCGTAACCGGTTGATTGAACGGTAACCCCTATGACCGAGGCCAAATCTCATGAGAATATGCCAATAACCCTCTATGATGGAGATCAACCGATAAGATAAGTCCGATATGACAACTTGTACCTCCCAATGAAGAAGGTAGTACGCCGAGCACCTAGCGTTTATGCCAATCAATGATATGACAGGGCCATCAATATGTACCACCAATGTGCTGGATTTGATAGGCAATTCGTGGATAAATTCATCGTCAAGACCACAAGGACTGCGACAAAGGCTATAGAGGCAACAATTTCTACCGGGCCATGGATGCATGGCATGGATGCTGCCTGCCTCATTTTTCTCGCCCTCCGTGCAAATTCTATAAGTTCCGTAAATTCTGCCATCCATTCTGCCATCCGTATTTAATGGTAGCTGTGCTCATTTTTATTCTGTTTACTTTCTTGTTTCCTCCCTTATGTTTTTTTTATTTTCTTTAACTTTCTTTTTTAACATTAATTTTTATATATTTTTTTTATATTTAATTTGATAGATTAATAATTAAAGATTTAGCTAATGTTAATTTTTTTTATAATAGTTTTTTAATAATATTTTAGATTTTATTTTGTATATAAGAAATAAAGAAAAATTAATATAGAATGTAAAAATATTTTAATTATTTTATTTATTATATATAATACATAAATTTTAATCTTTTAGATTATTTTATTTTATTTAAAGAATATTTTTATTTATTTAAAAGTTATTTTATTTTTGTTATTTTATATTTCTTTAAAGAACTATTTTCACTTATTTTAAAATAACAAAAATAAAATCCTTCATCAATGTCTAGAAATGGTCCATTTCAAGATATATTAACATCATTTGACCTCATGGTTTCAAATATTGAAGAGATCCTTAATACAACACTTGATTCAAATCCACTTGAGGATCAAGAGACCCTTAAACCAATGCTCATACCCAATGAAGAAAATCTAAGCCAAGAGCTATCATCCACATGTACACATTTTGAAGACATCCAAGAACTCTTTGCAAGCAATCCATTCTTTGAAATTGATCCATGTCAAGAACCTAATCCAAAGCATACTGAAGATAACTCTGAACTAAGTCAAGATCAAGAATCCATATCTCCTATAGACTATCATGATTTAATGAGCCTTTTCCAAACCATTAACAAAGATCACTTCAAATTAATCAAGATAAAGAATCCATATCTTCTCATAATCTAATGGGTCTCTTTCAATATGATAATGAAAGTAACTTAGGAATTAGTCAAGATCAAGAATCCACATCACTGAAATATTACAATGACTTAATGAGTATCTTCCAAGCCATACTGAGTTTTCCAAAAAAAGACCATATACATACATCAAGCACTACTACACCTACCCATGAGACACATGCTGATGAGAGGCTCAGGGATACTTTCATTTAAATCATTTTATGTTTAAAAGACTTGTTATTTTTGTTAATTAACATGACTGGCAGTAGATTATAGACTAATGTATTTACTTACTTTGCTTTATGTTTAGCTAATTTGGTAGATATATTTGAAGTAATGGTTTATGTTAAATGTGTTACTTTATGATGATATTAATGAGATAATTATACAATGTTGATCTTTTACTGCCATAATTGTTATCCTTTTCTTAAGGGCTTTATATAGGGTATTTAAAAGACTAATGATGAAGTTAAACTCCCTGTTTAATTAAGGAAGATAATCATACCATTGATCAGCCCAACTAGATGATGAATCACTCAATTTGGCTTCTTTGTAGTTGGTTAGGGAACTTCTACTCCCAGCGCCGATCTAGCATATTTCTCTATGTCTATTCTTAGTCCTGTTTTAGTCCTGTTTTAGTTCTGCTTTAGTTTTATTTTAATCTTTAGTTAGACACCTTGAATCTTGGAAATTAATCGCCATGTTGTGAATTTAATAAGGATATGTTTATAAATATCCATGTTTCATTTTTAGATAGGAGTTAGATAATTTTTAATTAGAATTCTATAATTAATGGCAATACTTTGTTTTGCGTCCCACTTTGATCAATTTGAATGAAAGCAAGAAGTTAACTCGAATCACCGTGTTAAGAGATCTTACCTAAGGAAGGGCAGGGCCCGCTCAACCAAAGGGATCGATCTTGTGTTGGTATTTTACTAAGTTATGCTATTTATGTTCATTAATATTAAATCTGAAGTGTTAGATGTCAATTCTAGAATGATAAGTTGTTGAATCATTTTAGATGTTAAATCTGGATAGTTAATTATGCTTGAATCGCTTTTAAGTTTAGTCTATCTTGGTCACATTAGTTTGTTAGATTCGTTGTAAGGTTTATTAAATTAATCAGATTTAGATGTTGTTTGTAGGAATTAAGTTTGGTAAATATTTGTTGAGTTTAATTAGAAGCAATGATGGGAACTTATGAAAAGATGGAATTGAAGTTTGTTGGAAACCTATTCATGAAAATTAGTATTTATGTTTTCTAGATTAATTTCCATTTCCTTGTTTATTTCTATTCTTAAAATATCATTTAATTTCTAGCAAATCTTAAGATAGATTTCTTTTGAAGCAAAAATTTGAATTTTGTATTTTAGATTAAGAATTGAAGTAAATGTTAGTCTTCTCCATGAATCAGTCTCAATCAAGTCCAATGAAGTCAGAAATAAGTCAACAAAACTTTAGTTTAGGAAATAAGATAGAATTAATCCTTAGGAATTAGTCACTATAGTTCAGCTCTTGAGAGCTCTTGAAAAAGCTCCTGAAAGCTCCTAAAAGATCCTGAAGGAGACAAATTGATACATGAAGTCATTGTTTACAGTGAAAAACCCCCCAAAAATTCATGACAACCATCCTTATTGCATATAGCTCTGAGACACACCCGGTTCAATAAATAATTGACTAAATGATGCAAGTTGTGACATCAAAGACCTTTCCCATCACATGCTTCCATTGGAAACATAGATGATCTTCCAAAACAAGGGTCTCCTACTCTTAAAATCCTTACAAATAATCAAATCATAGCAAAATACACATAATTTCATAGTGATCATGAAGAAATTTTTTTACATCGACTATGAATCATTGACATCTCTTGAAGAAAAATCAAAATTTGACACATCCCAAATTCATATTGAAGACATTGAGCATGCAAATATCTAGCATATTGAAGAACTTAAGATTTATAAACTTGGATCACTTACATTTATCAGAGAAAGCTATCTTACTAATGAAGAAACTATCACCTTTGAAGATCCACATCAGAGTAGAGAATGATTAGCACCTTGTTTCCAAGACAAACCATATTTAGTGGTAAACAAAATTTTTCAGCAGATGCATTATCAAGGAAAAGGACTAGGCCTACATGAACAAGGTATCCTAGAACCACTGTAGATTATTGACAATCCTAAGCATCGAGGTCTCAATTATTCAACAATCACAAAATCTAATCATGTTAGTGATACCTCCATAATATTGGGGGGGAAATTTATCTAATGTAAACTTCAACATAGGGAGCATGAAGAGTCCTTATGATAAAACTACTACTAGCACTTCAACCATTCATGTCATGAATTGTCATCCTCACATCTTTCCAATCACTAATTGGGACCAACACAAAGAGAAAAAAATGTATCAAGGAAAAGAGAAATTCATCAAAGAAAAAGAGTCAAAAAATCAAAATGGACAAATAAAACTCAAATGGATTCCAAAGAAAAAGAAATAAAATCATCCCTATCAAACTCTATTAGTCAAAGAAACTATGGGGCAAAATAAAAAAGGGAACTTCATCCTTCAAAAATTCCCATTGATGCAAAAGAAATCTTCCAAAGGAACCTACAAGGTATATCAAGAAGTCGGTCCTAATTCCACTCAAAATTACATATCCATCCTTCATTGCTCATCATTCCAAGTTTGGAGAATCAAAGGTTCCGAACTATCAACCAATCCATCTATATCTCATATTCCTCATCACATTCCACCATCCACTTCAACATCCATGATATCCAAATCTTGCATTGACCGTGTCTTTGCAACAACACTTTATCATAAGGACTCTAAGGACACTCTATCACGATGTGTGCATCTAGCTAAGGTTAACTCCGATATCAACAAAGAAGATAAGAACATTCAGGGGTTACATACTAGTGCCTGTATCTTGGTAAAGCAACTTCTACAAGCAATATATCATTGACACGCCATGAAAACAACATCTACATCAACACCACCAGGTGGTTTGACATGATCTCCAACCTTCAAAAATCCAAAAAATCCTAAAATAAAAAAATAAAAAAATCAAGAAAATAGTAAAGAGAAATATTTTTCTCCAATGAACACCACTTTGGTGGTGCTTTGGGCAAGTACCATGATGAAAACCTAGTAAACAGGCATCATGAGTAGAATTGAGCATCCTTCATATACCAATCCACCCATCATCCTGATCTACACATTTTCTCACAAATCTTAAACATTGCTAGACACTAGGGGTAGGTGCTTGCATCCTGCTTTCAAATAAATCTTGATCCATGTCCAATATCTCACAACATGGTATCAACATTGTAATCTAGGTATCATTGAAAAAATCTAAAAAACACTTGTAAAAGCACCTCAAAATCCAAAAACATCCAAAACATCCAAAAAAATCCAAAAACATCCAAAACATCTAAAAATTTCAAAAATCCAAACATTCTCAAAATACAAAAACATTCAAATAAACTCAAAAATCCCTTTTAAAGGTAAAAATATCAAAACCAAAAAAAATTATCAAACCATCATGTGCTAATATCCAAGTCCAATAATCAAAAATATGAAGTCTCTCATGTAGTTACATGGGCAAGGATTACATCTCTAATGAGCCCTCAAGGCATAAGTATTTCCCCCTTAGGTCCTATTCTCTTTGGTCTAACTCCTTTGAAAAATCAAAAAAATATTTTAAAAATTTGAAAATCCAAATGATGAAAATGTCATAACAAAAACCCAAAACAACTCCTATATAACATTTAAAGTTCTAAAACATTGAAATATTGAAGAAAAATCTCCCATCCCATCTCTTACATTCACTTGCAATAAAATT
>VDFB02000015.1:538441207-538466165 GCA_007258455.2 Sequoia sempervirens
GCACCTGGATTCCTAGTTTATATGCTCAACAATCTCATGAAACATGGAAACATCTTCGAGCCTATGGGTATGCTCATAGTGAAGATGAATCTCCATATTATAGGTTGGATCGCTTATGATTTTCTAATGAATAAATGGTTTCTTGAAGGAAAATGGAAGAAATAATTTAAAATAAATAGATAAACTAAATTTTAAAGTATGGTGATGGACCTAAATGGAAAAGATGAGCAGCTTGATTCACAAC
Source organism: Sequoia sempervirens (assembly GCA_007258455.2). Taxonomy (NCBI): domain Eukaryota; kingdom Viridiplantae; phylum Streptophyta; class Pinopsida; order Cupressales; family Cupressaceae; genus Sequoia; species Sequoia sempervirens. Next base: position 538,441,452 of record VDFB02000015.1, read on the forward strand.
TCAAATTGGACAGTTTAATCACATAAATGTTTCACAAAAAGGACTAATAATCTATCCTTTATGAAGGAAAATGATGTTTTCACAATTTGAAGGAGAAGATAAACCAATAGGAAACCTATTGCCTGTGATTAAAACTACTTTTGTGTACATGCATCCTTGAATGAGACATAAATTTAAAGGTTTCGAGATTAAAACTCATTAAATTTGCATCCAAATCATTCAAAAAGACAAAACACTTGAAAGTTAGAAGGCTAACACTTGATTGTAATAAGAAATTGAAGGAAAATCTACAACTAACAATGTCAAATAACCTATAAAATGTTGTATATTAATAACTATGGAAAACTGAGTTACAAAACTAATCTCTCTTTGCAGAATGCAAAGGAAAAATAAGCAAGAACTGAGGAAAAAGACTAAGTCTTTTTCAATATATACAATAGGTAACTCCAAGGTGCCAAGAGGTGGCACTAGCACCTAACTGAAAGTGAAAATATCTCCAAATATCTCTCCCATGAGCAAATATGAAAACCCACGTAAAGGGGGCCCACAACTGATATAAACTGGGCTCAAATAGTTGCAAACTCCTCTTGCATGATGGTCGACCCAAAAAGGCTCCTAAAAATACTGCACCAATTGAAAATGAGACTCAAAACCCCTATTGAACTCCACATTTAACTCTACATGATTTGAGGACCTCAAAAGCACTTTAGTTGTCTCTACCTCCTAATTTTGCATGAGTTTGGGATGAAGGTAAATAATTTGAACAAATAATAAAGTAATTGATGATAGATCACTTTATTAAGTGTTATGGATTTTGCTCATTTTTTGCATTTCATGACAAATAAATAAAGTAATTATAAATTATTACTTTATTATTTGTTTACATATGCATTTTATTTCAAAATTATGCAATATGCAAAGGAAAACCTAATACAATGGGTATTAGTTGCAAGCTAAGTTTAAATAAAAATGAAAAAAGCACCCTAAAAAGGGTCGGCCAAATGTAGGGTAAAGAAAGCCTAATCAAAAGTATGTGGCCTCTTTGACTTCACTGCATTTTACATTTTGTAACCCATGGTGCTTTGCTTGATGTGCCACCATAGAGTTTTGAACTGGTGGTTATCATGAAGTTTTTGGGTGAGATCTTGAGCCTTTTATGGAGAAACTCTACTAGAGATTGTGTGGTAAGTTATTCTTTGCATATTCTTTTCTTTACTGTAGGAGGTCGAACCTTCATTTTTTCATACAAAGGGTTTCTCTCTTTAGTACAGGCTGTGTATACATGTCAAGAGCTTTATTTCTCTTTGCATTGACCTTTCTAGTGTATGATAGAGGTTTGAATCTTCAATTTTCTGGGCTTTCAATGTTCGGCCTTTTGTATCTTATCATTCATAAAGACACTATTTCTTTGGTTGTGGCCTCCTTTACCTTGTACCTACATTCTTTTGAGTAGAATAAATAAAAACCCTTCTTACTCTGTGGCCGTGGTTTTATTTATCTTGCATTTCTGGATTCGGCTTGTGTTGTTTCTTGAAATCTGGGTATCTTTTCATTTATGTGGTGACTTAAACCACATATTTTGCTTGTTTCTCCTTGAGAGGTCGTGGCATGAATATTTGAGAGCTTCTTTTTCTAGGTTTCATGTTGAGGGTTTCACCTTTTAGAGTTTGTGGCTTAAATCTTTGTAGAGCTTTGTATGCTCAAGGGTTTTAAAAAAAACCTTGCCCCAGATTTATGTTTGCTTGTATTTTCAATTCTGACCTGGCCATAGCTTGAATTTGTATTTCCATGATTTTGTATTTCTTGTGCATATTCACTGAGGGTTTAAAAGAATATAAATCCATAACTTTTGCTTTTTAAATGCATAGGGTTATAGAACTCGTGACTCTGTACTATAGATTAATATGCATCTAAATGAGCTCATTGCTCATTTATGACTATCACTTCAAGGTGAAGGGATATTAAACCTTCAATGCACTTCTTGATTTGACAGTCATGGATGGACAATGTGCTCTATCCCTTTATAAATTGTACTTCAAACTGAAAATGCTTTCATTGAAACAATTGATTTGTCTATTGCTTGTCTTATACCCCTCTCAAGATTTAAAGGGAAACATGTTGGGCTCAACCCTTGTAGGAGCCCATTTTCTCCACATGCTGAAATGTCAAAAGAGATAAAATATAAAAGAATTTGTACTTGCACAGTGAACAAACAAGTTAGAAAAATAGTGAAGTTCAATGCTCTTCTTGATGATTTCACTTTCATTTGATGAATTGATTTGGTTCTTTTGCATTTATCTAATAATGGCTCAATTGATTTAATGCATCATAGATGTAGGTTATATGTATGTTGATGAAACATATGACAAAATTTCATGTCCCGAGCTCTAACAAAATCTTTCAATCAACTGTAGGTACATCTGGAGATTGGGAATGAGAGGAGTTGAAGATAGAAGGATCAAGCTGAAGATAGAAGGACCAACATCTACATCAGCAATTAAGGAAATGAAGGATATGATCTCTTTTCATATGTTTTTCCTTTACTTTATCTTCAAATGTATAGCTTGCTTTCCATGTTGTATTAATTCAATTTAATAATTCCCACAGCTTGTGTGGAACATTTACACATTCCTTTGATCTCAATGTATGAAACAACAACATTGTATACATTTTCACTTCAACATGAATGAAATACAACAATATTATGCAATTTGTATAATCTCTTTCTGTTGTAAAACATTGCATAGTAAAAATGGAATTCCACTTGATAACTCCAAATGCAAATGCTTAGGATTAGCATAAATTTATTGGAGTACCTTTCACCTTAGATGTAATCAACTATTTTAGCTCTACCAAAGTGAACTGTAGGTGAAATTTTGGTAAGAGCAACAATTGGCTAATTTTTGCAAAAGGTCATATTTTAAGTCTCAGTTTGGTAATAAAAAATTCCATAAAGGTGATAAACAAAAAGGAGATAATCCATGCCAAATCAGAAATCTAAAAAGGGGAAATGACTCTCGAGAGAAAGGGGAAGGCAATAGTGATGGGAAGAACAAAAAGGCTAACAATAATAATAGAAATTTTAATAGCAACCAAAAGAACTCCAAAGGAGATAGGTCAGGGGGTCAGAAAGGGCCACATAATGGGTGTTATACTTGTGGAGGTGATCACTATGCATCAAGTTGTCCATAGCAGTTAAAGGAACGAAGAGAAAGAAACCAACAACATACTCCATAGCATCAGATCCATGTGGTAGTGGATAATAGGCAAGCATAGTTTCAAGCTTCACCAATCCAACTAATGGGTAAGTTCTATGGCTAGTTTGTTTCCATTTTGATAGATACTAGAGCCATAGAATGTTTTATAGATCCAAGAGTAGTTTCTAAATTACCCATTAGACCCAGAAATATGGAAAACTCTTGGATGGTTTAGTATGGGAATTGAGTAGAGTGAAGGGTAGATTCTTGTCTCTTCTGCAGTGAGTTAGAACTTCCAAAATTCTAGACCCAAATCAATCTTTATGTGGCACACCTAGGTTCTTATGGCATGATCTTGGGGATTAATTGGCTAAGTGAACACAAGTCCATAGTGAACTGTGGGGACAAAATTGTTAGCTATCTAGATGACCTTGGGAACCCAGCTAAGATTCATGGGATGCAAAGACCACTTGAACTAGGTAGATCTTAGCCATGCAACTCAAGAAATCCCAGAGGAAGGGATGCACCATCTATGTTGTACATGTTGGTGACCCTCACAATATGAAACCATACCTAGATGATTATCCTATTCTTAAGGAGTTTCAACATGTGTTTCCTGAAGATATCACAAAGTTACCACCCAAGAGAGAGTTTTACTTCTCTATTTACCTACTACTTGGAGTTGAACCTCAGTCCAAGGCTCTATACAAAATGACTACCACTAAACTATATGAATTGAAGGCCTAATTGTAGGAACTATTGAGTAAAGGGCTCATCAGACCAAGTGTATCTCCTTGGGGTGCGCTAGTTATTTTTGCAAAGAAGAAGGATGGTACCTTGTGATTATGCATCAACTATGGGATGTTAAACAAGGCCACTATCAAGAACCGGTATCCTCTTCCGAGAATTGATGAACTTTTTGATCAGATGAAAGGGGCATTGGTGTTTTCTAAAATAGATCTTAGGTTCAGTTATCACTAATTAAGGATCAAAGAAGAAGACATTCCCAAGATACCTTTCAGACTTGGTATGGACATTATGAGTTCACTATAAGTACCATTTGGTTTGACCAATGCTCCAACAACCTTTATGAATATCATGAACAATGTATTTGGGGATTGCTTGGATGATTTTTTTTATCTTCATAGATGATGTCTTGATCTACTCTAAATCCATTGAGGAGCACGATAGGCATCTAAGGATAGTCCTGCAATGCTTGAAGAGAAGAAGCTTTTTGGTAAGCTATCTAAGTGCTCATTTTATTAGAATAGGTTGTACTACTTAGGTCATATTATTTTAGAAAAAGGAGTCTTTGTAGATCCTGAAAAGATAAAGGCAATCATGGAATGGTTGGCACCTTAGAGTGTGACAAAATTTCAAAGTTTCATTGGTCTTGTGGGGTACTACAAGAAGTATGTGAAGGGGTTCTCTCAAATTGTAGCATCGATCACATCACTTTAAAGAAAGGGAAAAAGATTTGAGTGTACAAAAAAGTGTGAGAAATATTTTCAACTCTTGAAGCAAAAGCTTACTACAACTCCAATTTTGAATATATTTGATCCCAATGGTCAATTCATGGTGATCACAAATGCTTCAAGAGATGGTGTAGGAGTAGTATATATTGATGCAAGATGGGAAAGTGGTGGCGTATGAATCAAGGAAGTTGAAAAAACATGAATTGAACTATGCACCACATGATTTGGAGCTAGATTCCATAGTTCATGCCTGGCAAATGTGGAGGCACTACCTTTTGGGAAAGCCATTTGAGCTTAAAATGAATCACTTGGGACTTATGTACATCTTCACCCAACTGAATCTCAATGCATGACAGAGAAGGTGGATGGAATTCCTCAGTGAGTATGAATTTAGAATTGAGTACATCAAGGGAAAGGGGAATAGAGTAGCAGATGCTCTTAGCAAAAGAAGACATTTGCAGCCATAACCTTGATAAAGTCCAATCTGAGGCAGTGGGTGGTGCAACACTTGCAAGGGGATGAACATTATGAAAGAGTGAAGCAAGCTCTAGAAGAGAATCCTTTAGACCATCGATTTGATGGGTATGAATTTGAATCAAATGGTATCCTGAGATATCAAAGGAGGATGTATATTCCAAATTTTGAAGACCTTAGGATGTTGGTATTAGAAGAAATCCATAATGCACCATACTCGAGACACCCCAGAGTTGTTAAGATGATTGCAAAGTTGAAGTAGTTGTGTTTTTGGCCAAAACTTAGGAAGGATGTGATTGAATTTGTAGCCAAATGCTTGGAATGTCAGAGGTGAACATGTGCATCCAGTAGGGCTTATGTATCCTTGTGATATACCTGAGTATTAGTGGTTGGTGATCAACATGGACTTTATACAGGGGTTACCTTTGAGTAAAAGTAGGCATGATGTCATCCTAGTAGTAGTTGGTAAGTTGACCAAGGTGGCACATTTTATTCTAGGAAACCTTAAGGATGGATCGTTGACCTTGGCCAAGAAATTTGTCTATTAGATCTTTCATTTGCATGGAATTTCAGAGACTATCACATTCAAAAGAGATACTAAGATGATGTCCAGATTTTAGACAACCTTGAATGCAACTTTGGGAACTAGACTGAATTTCAGTTTAGCATATCATCCTCAGACTGATGGCTAAACATAGAGGGTAAATCAAGTCATAGAGAATCTCCGTAGGATGTATTGTATGGACCAACAATATAAATGGGAAGAATACCTACCGTTGGTAGAATTTGCTTACAATAACTCTTACCATGAATCCTTAGGTATGAACATTTTGAGTCTCTTTATGGGTGAAAGTGTTATACACCCATTAGTTAGGAAGGTTGGAAGACATGATTATAGTGGGTCTTGAAATGCTTAAAGAGATGGAAGAGAAAATGAGGCTAATCAAGGGTAGACTGAAGGAAGCGACAGATAGACAAAAGAGCTATGCCGACATGAATAGGACCTTCAGGCAGTTTGTAGTGGGAGATAAAGTATTTTTGAGAGTTAAGCCACACAAGAGCTCTATTTCTTTTGGAAAATCCTCCTAGTTGGATCTAATATATGTGGGTCCCTTTGATGTGTTGGAAGTAATTAACCCAGTTGCATATCAACTTGCTCTACCACTTGCTCTAGCTCAACTCCACAATGTATTTTATGTTTCTTTTCTTAAACCATACCATCTAGATGCAACTCACATACTTGATTAACATTCCTTATAGGTGTAAGATCTAGGAGTGGTGTTGGTGGAGCCCATCAAAATCCTAGATAGATGCAACATTAAGTTGTGAAACATAGATATTATCTAGTATAAGGTCTAGTGGGACCAATATTCTGAGGATAGTGCCACATGGGAGGATGTGGAGGAGATAGATCACTCCTTTCCTTATTTGACTTCATAGTTAGACTCTTGATGTTTGTCTAAAATACATTTCTATTCTACTATTTGATCTTGCATGTTGTGATATTTTGGTTTGATAATAGTACTTTTGGATATTGAAATAAACATATATGCTTTATTTTTTCTTAACAAGACATTGCGACGATGTCTCTTCCTAGTGGGGAAGGATGTCACATTTGAATTTTTGCTTACATTTAATAATATTAAGTTACTTGAAAAAATTGAAAATTGATTATCAATTTACAACATATGTTAGAATTAAGAGAACAATGTCATTTGAAAATGCTTAGGTATAAACTCGATGATCAAATATGAAATATGGATGTATGGTGAAGCAATGAATATAATTTTTTGATGATTTGTGGCTAATGTTATTGATGAAAATCTGCAAGTGCAAGTGTGTGAGTGCAGAAACAAGTCGAAGAATGAGAGCATGGTTGAGGTAGGAATACTTAGCTGATCAACATCAGTAAGCAAGATGGAATCTGATGCACACACCACCAAGAATTATAAGACTTGCATTTTACACTCAATAGGCTAATTCTATGTATGAATGTTTTATGATCATCTTATGAAGGAAAGGAAGTAGTGATGTTTAAAAGTGCATATTAATGGAATTTTTATTTTGAGTTGCACTCACATTAAGTTAAAACAGATATATATATATATATATATATATATATATATATATATATATATATATATAATAAGTATTTACTCTAATGTTTTATTTTAAATAAATGAAAAGAAATATAATTCTATTAAAACAAGATAAATGAATAAATGAATCTTTTATTTAATTAGGGAAAATAATTATTTTCCTGGAAAGATTGAATTATAATTGTACGTAGTTAAATGAGCATAAATTTGAATCCTGCTAATTAATAGTAGGGTGAAATCATGGCAAATGAATAAAAATGTTTTCTCCAAGAAGCACTAAAATATGCAGCACTATAACAGTGTAACTCCCATTTGCATGCGAAATAGAATCTACAAGAAAAGAGTGGGGGATTGCATGTTTTCAAAAACAAGAAGGAAATCCTACAAATGATTAATCGGAAGAAGGTAGCACAATTAAAGGAGGAAAAGAAGGCATGGACAAGGGAGGAGAAAATTTGGTTGGAAGTAGAAGTGGGAAGTTCCCAATCTAGTGAGCACCTTGCCTGGTTCAAAAAATCTCTTGGTCGCCTCGACATCTCTACTTGTGCTTACAAAAGCAAGTAAATAATTTTGGATACTTATTTTTCTCATTTTGAAAACTAAGTAACCCGTTCACGGGTAAGAATATGAACGTATTTAGAAAAATAATTCTATACACCTTCTTTTGTAAGCTTGCCTTCTGAATGCTTGCAATAATATACTCTGGGTAGGGATCTTCTTTTTTTTGTATCTCATAGTTTTCAGTCCACTCGGTTTATAGATTTTTTCTTGTCACCTTGGAGTTTGGGTTCTTTAAGGGGGAAACTGCGGGATTGATTCACCACTGATCCATCCTCTGCATTCACAATCGAACGATCTTATCAAAGACTCTGCCATAGGTGAAGGAGGTGTTTCCTTGGTCTTCTTTCTATTTCTTTTGTTTGGTGTATGACATGCTTCGATGTTACTTGAGTTTACAAATTTCTTTTGAATGATCTATACTATGTGACTCGTGGTCAATCTTCTCTCTCTCTGTTGAATGTATGATCACAGTGAAGTTCAAAGTTTGCTCTGACCCTTTTGTTTTGTGTGGTATGCCATCTTTCATTATATAAGATAACCTTTCTTTTTTATCCCCCTGAAGTATCCATGCAACCTGTGCATGTGCCTTCACTGTATCACTGCCTTATAGTGCAACAAGAAGGATGTTGATAAAGGTTAAGTAATACGATTTTCCACTTGTGCCTTGTATTTTTCTTGGAAAATTGTTTAAGTCTTTTTAGAAACCTTGTTTTGTGCTTATCTTGCAATCTACATTGCCTTCAAAAAATCTCTCCTTCAAAGCATTCATACAAATTTATAAAGCTTCCTTGAGTAAGTTTGATATGAGATGTTGAATGTATAGGTTCTAAGTTTTTCGTCGTATTTGGTACCACTTCACATTAGGGGTTGCCCTATCAGGCTCTCCACATTAAAGTGAGACTTAGATTCTATCCTCCTGGCGTTTGAATATCATAGCCATGTCAAGTTAACAACATTTAGATTGATGCTTACTCATATGTATAAACCTTGAGTTTGTGTTTATTGTCGCATCAGAAGGAAGAAACATATTGATGTCCCTCAATACAACGGGTTAAAATGTTATGGATGCTGATAGAGAAAAGGGTTATTTGATAGCATCACTAAGTGGGTATAGAAATAATTTCTATTCTGGGAGATCTCGAATCTCCACTTTTAGATCCTATCAGGAAAGTTGATATCCTTGCTTTCCAAATCCTTATCTTTTCTTGTAAACTATAGACATTATTTTGGTGAATGTCATTTTTAAAACTATTCAAGACTTTAAAAGGAGATTTGTTATTGAAAAGCAACCAAATATTTAATATTTCTTGCAAATATACGAGCATGTATATGTATAATCACTATTTTTTAAATTCAAAAATTGTCCTTTGATTGAATTTCATGGAGAATGAAAACTATTCGTTTTATATCTATTGTAGCAAAGAGACAAATGCATGAATGTAACGACTTTTTCTCTTATTTTAAGAATGGAGAATGAAATCTATTTGTATTTTATTTATTTTAGCAAAGAGATAAATGCATGAATGTAATGACTTTTTCTCTTATTTTTAAGAATGGAGAATGAAATATATTTGTATTTTATCTATTGTAGCAAAGAGTTAAATGCATACATGTAATGAATTTTCTCTTATTTTAAGAATGTATACGCATACATAAAAATTTAAATAGAAGGCCATATATGTGTATATACATAAATTTATCATTTATGCATATACACATACATGTGATTTACCTTATTTTTAATGACTCTATTTCTTACTTGTTGAAAACTTAAGTTGCAACGGAATTTGAAAGATCAAAATTATTTGCTTATGCATATGCTTGCATTTGATATTACCAATATTCTATTCTCTCCTTATATTTACTTTGTTAGATCATGCAAGGGCTATGCTTTATAGCTTTCGTTTTGAATTATTCAATTCAAAATGAGCACCTAGTTACACTATTGTAAACCTGAATCAAGATTGTTAGGGTGATGTATATGCTTGGCCAAGCTTTGTAGACCATAATGATGTATGGACTATCATATTTTTAGCTCACTGCCATTTCCTAACATCGTTCATTGCATGTTCTAATTTTGGATAGAAATGCATGTAGATATGTAGGCATACACCAGATTCCATCCTGCATTTCAATTTCTTTTTGCTAAGTATTTCATACAAGGTCGGTGGTTCTTCATGTTAGGAAGAACTTTCTAAGGAAGCATAGCTTCGTAGTTGGGTGGAAAATCACCTGAACCATGTTAGGAAGAACTTTCTAGGGAAGCAAGCATTGGAGTGGAATTGCAAGGATTCTAGCTTATGTATATTTGTACATTGTAGTACTCTTGATGTAAAATGTTATGACTACTTGGCATATCTGGCCTAGTCAAACTATGTACTCTTGTAATCCAAACATTATGATATTGGGTATGGATGTAACTCACTTGATGAGATGTTATGCTATGGTGGTCTTAATTTCAATTATTGTGAAATTATTGTATTCATATTATCATATTTGATTTATGCAATGTTATTTAAGAATAACACGTTACATATGTGCCCTTTTCCCTTGATGTCAAAGGGGGATTGAATGTTTTTAGAGATGATTTTAGCATGTTTCCATCAATGATAAAGGGGAATATTGTTAGAAGAATGAGGAGATTTCATGGATGCATTTGTTGGTAACATGAGCATGTGGGATGAATACAATGTATATTTTAGCTATGCATTGTAGTGTTGGAATTGATGTCAAAAGTGTATCTCGTTACGAAGTCTATGGTGCAGATCAATTTGGATGTCTTGAACATATTTAAGGATGATTGTGAAAGACAATTTTGCAAGAAGGTTTGATTTGATGAAGATGATTATTGAAGAAATTGACTAAGTGTCAATTCAGGTGATTATGTGTATAGGGGATCTGGTATTTGGGTCCGCACTAGTCTATTGATGGATATTTTTCTCTATGCTTCTAACATAATTTTGTTGGTTGTTGGAGGAACCTAATTATAGAGTTTCATCTTGTTTTCGTTTCTGGATTTGAAGTTATGAGTAACAGAAGTTTGACTTGGCATTATCAGTCGACATTTCTAGTTTTGTGCATATGTGTTGGTGAGTTTGCACTTCTTCATGGATTGGATTTTGGCTTTGCAGAGTTATGGAGGTGTTTATAGATGTTAGATGAGTGCATATTCCAATTGGCATGAATTTTGGAGGTTCATGTGACCAGATATGGGTATACAGTTGGCAATTTTTGTAATTAGGTCACTATTGGTGGCGACCTAATGTGTTGGGTGCATTGTGAAGGTTAAGTATGTGTTGATCTATTATGTGGGTGGTATTTTAGGTATGTTCCAACCTATTTCAAATCGTTATAAGGTTTGAATCTTGGTGCGAAGTGTGTGTGGATAGATCTTGAGCTGACAAGCTACATTTTATATATTACATATAATTAGGCCGACCTAATTAATATTATAGGTGAAGCGAATATATAAGTTTGATCTTTTTGAGTATTTTGATGATGGTGACATGTGATTTAAGAGTTAGTGGATGTGAATTTTGTGAATATAGAGTGAATGCAGAGCATATTAGAGGGTTTATTCAGACTAGTATGAAGTGTTTTGAGTCTATATTCTGAGCTTCATTAGTACTGTATTTCATGCATGTGTTAGATGCAATTATAATAGTTCAAATCTGGTTGTGAGCCATAATCTCTTCTATCTCTCTTATTTCTCAATGGGAAATGAGTCCACCTACAGTGAGCACTTATGTAATATACTATAATCGGCTAGAATATTTTGCGAGCTAATCCTCGCCGTGGTTTTTCCCATTTTGGGTTTTCCACATAAAAAATTGTGGTGTTCATTGTTATGTGATGTTTTTGGATTTTTTTATGCTTTCCTTCATTACTACAATTGAATATGCTACGATTTGGATGGTTAAATATTTAATTGGTTCAAAAGAATATTGATTCACCCCCCTCTCAGTATTTTAGTGTTCAACAAGGTACTAGCCTCCTTATGGTGGCTCTTCAAGGTGAAATTCCAAGCACATAAATTTCAAAGTGCAGATTTAAAATTAGTCATGCCAAAATTGTCTAACAACACTTTACATATATTTGTTGCATAGTTTATAACAGATAGGAATAACATTTATTCTATAGGTTGATTTTATGTTAAAGTTTGGGACTTTTAAAGTTTCCTACTTGCTACCAAAACATAGCTGCCACCCCAAAACCTTTTGGTATTCACTTATATTCACTAATAAAAATTTAATTTAATTTCTAATTGGAGGTGTGGGGTTGTGAAGGTGCCACCCTTACTTGTTATGCTTTGTACTACATATTTTAACATAGTTTAATGGTTGCAAGGTGCCTTGAGTGCCAAAAAAAAGGGGGCGACCAAGCTAGGGACACGGTCTATGTTGTAGATGAGTCAAGTCGGCTATAAGTGGATCATCTTTCATATGGGAAGAGAGGACTATAGGAAACTCGTAGGTTTAAACCAGTCTTGAATTCGATGCAAACATTCAATCATGGTGTTATTTCTAAGAGAAATTATCAGGTAAGAAACTTCATTTAAGATCAATGATAAGGCTGTATATTTCAATACTAATTCCAAACACAATGTAAATTCAATGAACATGTTATTCCAATGGAAAGCAATTTAATAAACATAGGCGTGAAATGGGAAACTTACCTATGAATGGAGTGTAGGAACTACAAATTTTTCCAAAAAGAAATTCTTGATCTCCCAAATCGTTGTCAATCTAGATGTCCTTCTCATCCAAAAAAAATGATTCCTTCTCCCGAAGTTATGTCCCTCCTTTATGGTTGATATTTTCATGTTCATGAATTTCAACTTTAGTTCTTAGTTTAGAATTGGACATTCACCATTGCATGCTTTCATGCAATTATTTGAAATTTTAACTAATTTTTATTTAATTTTTAATAAAATTTATTTAATTTCATTTTCTTTCTAATAATGCTCATGCAATTAAATTAAAATTTATTCAATTAATTTTTTTCTTTTTATTAATAATTATGCAAATAATCTAACACATAACAAACTATTTATATATATTTATTAACAATCTTTATATATATATATATAATATTAAATTATTATTTATATATAAATTATGCAATTTTATTATAAAATCTTTTATTTTTCAAATCAATCATTTTAACTTTTGAAAACAAAAATATCTTATGACATATTTCTAATTTCCCAAATAATTTAACTTTCACAACATTATAGACATAAAACATAATCATTTGTTAAATCATAACACACAAAGCAATGACGTAATCTTAATAACACAATGCAATCATATCATACACAATGCAAGAAGGATGTGACTACGTGAGTGTGTGAGTGCATCGATTTTCCAACATATTAATCATTAAAAGCAGCTAGGATACTTCTACCTTAGTCATGTTCTCAGCTTTGACACATTCCTGCACTCATTCATACTCAGATTCACGTCAATAGGTTAGTCCATAAAACCATAATTGAAGCACGTGCACATAATATCTCATCTCCATTTCTATTTTAAATTTCAATCATTTAAACATAACACCTAATAAAAAACACATTTATCCATAATCAAACAATCATAAGATAATCAACCAATGATCTCAACCAGTTTTGTTTATTCATTAATTAAGTTTATGCAAGCAAAATGAGATGTGACATCCTTCCCCACTACGAAGAGAAATTATCTCAATGTCTTATTAGACACACACTAAGCACTCAAATGAGGAAAATAATGATCTATATCCTCAACATTCTCCCATGTGGCACTATCCATAGAATATTGGTCCCACTAGTCCTTATATTGCAAAATATCTCTATTACACAACTTAATGTTGTGCCTGTTCAAAATTCGAATGAGCTCCACCAACACTCCTCCTGAATCCTATACCTATAGAGCATGCCAGTCAAGTATATGGGTAGCATCGAGATGATATGGTTTAAGCATAGACACATGAAACACATTATGGATTTAGGCGAGAGTAGATGGTAGAGAAAGTCTCTAAGCAACTAGGTTGATCACTTCCAATACATCAAATAGACCCATAAATCTTAAAGTAAGTTTGGATGATTTTCCAAATGATATGGAACTCTTATGAGGCTTGAACCTAAAAAATACTTTGTCCCTATTGAAAACTATTTAAAAGTCATATTATTATTCACATAACTCTTTTGCCTATCTGCTACCTCCTTCAATCTCTCCTTGATCAATCTTATTTGATCATCCATCTCTCTAATATTATTTGGACCAATCACAGTCTTTTCTTCCACCTTATCCCAACTAATAGGTGTGCAACATTTTACCCATAAAGAGCTTCAAATGGTGTCATCACCAAAGATGCATGGTAGGAGTTGTTATAAGAAAGATCCACCATTGGAAGATACTCCTTCCACTTGTATTGTTGATCCATACAATACATCCTAAGGAGGTCTTCAAATACTTGGTTCACTCTTTGTTTTCCCATTTGTTTGAGGGTGGTAAGTCAAACTGAAATTCAACTTTATCCCCAATGTTGCATTAAATGTCATCCAAAATATAGTTGTCATACAATTATCTCAATCTGATATGATTGTCCCAGGTACTCCATTTAAATGACAGATCTCTTGGAAAAAATTCTTAGCCAAAGTCAAAGATCCATCCTTAAGATTCCTTGTAATGAAGTATGCTACCTTGATCAATTTATCGACAACTACCAAAGTGATATCATGCTTGTTCTTGGACATAGGGAACCCTTGAATGAAGTTCATGCTAACCACTTGTCACTTATACTTAGTATTTCATGTGGGTACAAAATCCCTGCTAGATGCACATGCTCAGACTTGATTTTTGGCACTCTAAGCATCAAGCCACAAATCCTTTTCGAGTCTTGGACAAAAATATAGAGACCTCATTTCTACTACCATCTTAGTTACTCTAGGATGCCCCAAATAAGGTGTGTTGTGGATTTATTCTAGGATCAATTTCCTCAAATCCCCTAAATTTGGAATATACATTCTTCCTTGGTATCTCAAAATTCCATCTACTTCAAACACATATCCATCGAAGCGATGGTCTGAGGGTTTCTTCTTTAAGGCTTGCTTCACTCTAGAATAGTGCTCATCTCCTTGTAGATTCTGAATCACTTTTTGTTTCAAATTGTAACTTGATGTAGTTATGGTTGTTAAATGCTTCTTTTGCTAAGTGCAACAACCACTCTATTTTCCTTCCCCTTAATATACTCAATACCAAAGTCATACTCGCTGAGAAACTCCAACCATCTCCTTTGTTGAGTGTTGAGATTGGGTTGTGTAAAAATATACTTGAGTCTTGGGTGATCCATCTTCAACTCAAATGACTTTCCCAAAAGGTAATGTCTCCACATTTGCAAAGCATGAAATATGGACAATAACTCTAAATCATGTGGTTCATAATTTAGTTGATATTGCTTTAACTTTCTTGATTCATAAGCTTCCACTTGCCCATTTTACATTAGTACTCCTCCTACAACTTCTCTTGATGCATCATTTATCACCTTGAATTACCCATTCAAATTAGGTACAGTCAAAATTGGAGTTGTAATATTTTCCTTCAAAAGTTGGAAATCTTGCTCACACTTGTTAATCCACTCAAATCTTTTCCCTTTCTTTTGGAGTGAAATGATTTATGTTGCAATTTTGGAAAACCCCTCTACAAACTTTCAATAGTATCCTACAAGTCCCATGAAGCTTCAAACTCCAATCACATTCTATGGTGTAGGCCATTCCACAATTGCCTTGATTTTCTTTGGATCTACTACAATCCCTTCTGCTGAAATGACATTTCCTAGATAATGTACTTTTTCCTAATAGAAGGTACACTTGGATAGCTTGCCAAAAAATATTCTCTCCCTCGAGCATTATAACACTATCCTCAAATTCTTTTCATGCTTCTCCATATTCTTAGAGTAAATCAAGATATTAGCTAGGAATATTAGCACAAAATCATCTAAGCAGTCCTTGTATACACTATTCATTAAGTTCATGAAAGTTGCAAGAGCATTGGTCAACATGAATGGCAATATTATGAATTTGTAGTGACCATAATGAGTCCTAAAATCTATCGTAGAAATATCCTCCTCCATATTCCTCAATTAATGATATCCAGATCTTAGATCTATCTTGGAGAATATTGTGGCTCCTTTCATTTGGTCAAAGAGTTAATCAATTCTTGGTAGGGTTACTTGTTCTTGATATTTTCTTTGTTTAGAATCCTATAGTCAATGCACAAGTGCAAGGTTCCATCCTTCTTCTTCACAAAAATGACTGGTGTACCCCAAGGTGATACACTAGGTCTGATAAACCCTTGGTTCAACAACTCTTGTAGTTGGGTCTTCAATTCATATAGCTCGGTAGTGGTCATCCTATAGGGAGCCTTGGATTGAGGTTTTGTTCCGGGTAGCAACTCAATAGAAAAGTCAAATTCCCTTTTTGTTGGCAATTTTTGTTAATTCCTTTGGAAAAATATCCTGAAACTCTCTAAGGACAAGGTAGTCATCAAATACTAGCTTCATAATATCAAGGTCACTGATGTGAACGACATACATAGAACATCCCTTCCTTTGGGCCTTCTTTAGTTGCATAGCTAAAATTTTCCTAAGCTCCAAAGGTTTCTAAAAGCCATGAATCTCAACATGATTCCCAAATTCATCTAAACAACTTACCATCTTATCTTCACAATTAACTATAGCCTTGTGTTCTATCAACTAATTGATTCACAAAATCACATCATATGTTCCTAATGGAGCTAGATACAAGTTGAATTGAGTTTGAAAACTAGGAAATTTTAACTCATTGCAAGAAATACAAGAATCTACCTCTTTTCTACTCGAATCTCATATTGAACCATCCATGAATTAGCCATGTGACCTAGTCTAACTAGTAACTTGGAAATTATTTTAGGATCTACAAAACATTCAATTGCTCCAATATCAATTAATATAGAAATAGGTTGTCCATAGAGCTTACCAAAAAACTAGATTGATGATGCTTAGAAATATGCTTGCTTGTCATCCACAACTACATGAATCTGGTGTTGAGGCACCCCTTTTTTATTCTTTCCCCTTTGTCCAATTATCTATTGAGGGAAAACATTGGCATAATGCTCTCCTCCACATACAAAGAATTTTCTACGAGATGCTCTAGGTCCTTCAAACCTATCCTTCCTATTATTATTGTTATAGTAATTACCCCTCTTATTGTTTCCATTATAATTTCCTTCAGCTCTATCTTGGAAATTGTTGTCATGCTTCAGGTTTCAAATTTGATGACTGTTGCCTCCCTATTGGTTATTAATTTAAAATTTCCTATTCCCAAATCCAAACCTAGCATCTCAATTCTTACGATAGTTGGCCATTTTTTGAAGTTTCTGCTCTTGTTTCGTAGCCTTCTTAAAAACTTCATCCATAGTCAAAGGATTATGGATGTTTACATCTACTCCTATATGAGGCTTCAATCCTAAGATGAACTTTCAGATGCAAAATCATTCATCCAACTGATATTACAATACATACTTAAGAAAATGGGTGAACTTCTCCTAGTGTCGAGTTACCATTAAGACACCTTGAATAAAGTTTTGGAATTTAGTTGTCTTCTTGTCAAAGAAAAGACAAAATAACCACCTCTTCCTCAAAAGTGTAAGAAGAGTATTCTAGGTGGTCTCTCCAAGCAACAAATTCTTCTTAGATTTCTCATTATCCCACCAGGTAGTTGCTTCACCAATGAGTTAATACACAACCCACATAGCCTTGGTCTCATTGGATAGATTTTGGAGCTCAAAGTATTTCTCCATCTCAATGATCCAAGATTTTGTGCCATCTTTGATGGTTTTTCCATCAAATTTGGGTGAAGCAACCTTCTTGAGGTCCTTACCAAATTCTTTTGTAATCCTTCCTCAGTTATGTACTTGGTCTTCATTCCCTCAGCCATGTTCCTCTTGGTTTCCTCTAACCTATTGCTCTAAGTTATCCATTTTGTTCCTCATTTTAGTCAAGAGGTTCATTATAATGTCCCCCTTTTGGGATTGCCCTAAATCTTACCCTAGAATCACAAGATCAATGTAGTGAGGGTTATAACTTACCAATTAGATGCTTTAAGAAAGATGAATCTTGGTTTAGGTCCTACAACCATGTTAAATGATGTTGGAATATAATTCATATAATCAAACATATATAATAAATGTCTTAATCTATTTGAACAATGTAATTACATAGCTATGTCAAATGTATGTGCATACTACACCATATTCATGGGAGTTCAATCATAATAGGAATTGGATGGGAAATATGATAAGTCTACCCAAAGTTATCTATCTAATCCTGAGAGAAGATATGTTATCCCTCTTGGCCCTAAGAGGCAAACACACATTCATCCAATATGGGGTGGTGTGCTTAGGGGATACACTTGTACCTACTTTCCATATCCATCATTGTGCATCCCTCTTGTGATTGAAACTCCTCAATTTTATCCCAACAACCAAAGCATGTAAAAGTTGGGGAGAAGGATACCATAGGAGGCTCGTAGACATCCTCTCCCTAAGCCCAAGGGTAGATACTCACCCCCTTGGCTCCCAATGGCAGACACATAGTCATCCACTGTAGAGTGGCGTACTCAAAAAGAAGTATAGTACCTACTCAACCTACTAGTATTTCCCATGTTCCTCCTCGTGGATGCTTGATGAGTAAAATAAATACAAACTATGATAAAAAAAAAAAATTATATCATTACATAGAATAATCATGATAGAGCATACCAAAATAGTTATTAACACATAAGATGGCTATATTTATAACAACAATTGTAATAATTTCTAATTCCACCCTTGAGTGTAGATGACTGATTCAGATCTGCTCAATTTCCTTAATATTCTGTGACATTTGTGGCTTGAATACTAAGTGCAATTCTGAAGATGTTCACTAGTCTAATATTCTGAAGATATTACTTATTTTTGCTCATCTAATTCTATCCTCTTGCCTTTGAGATTTCTTCCCTTTTATACCTCGTTGGGGCTGAAGGTCACACCCTTTCATAGTATGCTTTTACCAATAGGCATGTCCTTTGGTTCATGGATTTGACTAACCATTGCCTTCATGAATCGATTTAGGGATAATTAATTTCATTAAAATTATCCCTTGCTAATTGTCGATCCCCTTTGAAACATTTGTTGCATTATTTAATTATTCCTAATTGCCTTAACAATATCACCACTCTCCTTGCCTTGATAATAATTATTTTATTATTATTTTATGATGGTTTTTGCTTAGGCAAGGTTATCCATTAAGGATATCACTACAAATTTTTTGGGAAGCACGATCTCATGGTAGGGGCATGAAAATACACCCTTCCTACTATTGCTTGTCCTCAAGCAATTTCAAATTGGGATGGACAAAGATCTTAGCTCCTTCCCAAGTGGCATCCTCTTTGGGTAGTCCCTTCCATTTTACCAAGTATTCAAGAATAGTCTTGTTCCTTAATCTCTTCTCTCACATATTAAGAATGATTTATGGCTCCAAGATCAACTTTCCCTCATCATCCAATGGTAGAAATTTCAAACATGGGGAAACATGTTGCCCTAATACCTTCTTGAGGCGAGATACGTGGAACACATTGTGAATTCTGCTATTTGTGGGAAGCTCTAACTCATAAGCACCTTCTCCTATTTTCCTCAAAATTTTGTATGGCCCATAAAATCTAGGCTTAATTTTATCAGCCCCACTCATTTTGATTGATGACTATTTATATGGCTGCAACCTTAGGAAGATCAAGTCCCTGATCTCAAATGTTTGTTTGGTCCTCTTTCTATCTGCGTACACTTTTTGATAGTTTTGTGCTTGATTTAGGTTGTCCTTAAGTGTATTCATAATATCCAAACTTTGTTGTATAAAATCTTTAGCTCCTGGCACATGACTCTCTTAATGGATCAATTTTCCAAAAGATGTTGAATATCCATATTTTTCTTGAAAAGGGCTCATCCCTATAGACATATGGTGGGTGTATTGTAGCAATACTCTCCCAAATGTAGCAATTTAACCCATGTATTTTATTGCCCAGTGATGTAGTTCCTTAAATACCCCTCTAACCATTTATTTACAATCTTTGTTTGCCTGTCTGTTTGTGGATGATAACCGGTGTTGGGGGTTAATTTTATTCTTGCTAATTTGAATAGTTCCTACAAAAATAGGCTAAGGAAGTGACTCTCTCGATCACTTCCAATGTTTCAAGGGAGACCATGTAATCTAAAGACTTTTTAAAGAAAAATTCTGCCACTTGAAGTGTGCATATTTGGTTAGGTGGTCTACCACCATATAGATGAAGTCTTTGCCTTGAACCTTAGGTAATCTAGTTATGAAATCCATAGAAATTCTCTCCCACTTTTGATTGGGTATAGGTAGGGGTTGGAGAAGTCCTTCTAGACATGTATGTTCTTCTTTATTTCTTTGGCACACTATGCATTCCCTAATATGTTTTAGTACATCTCCTTTGAGGCCCTTCCATGTGAATCTTTCCCTGATTTGTTTGTAAGTCTTGTAGTATCCTTGATTTCCTGATGATGGGTTGTCATGGTATGCCTTCAAAATTTATTTCTTTAGCTTTGACCCTAGAGTGATGTATATCCTATCCTTGTAAAGAATGAGATCATCAATAACTCAATATCTTTCATCTTGTACCTTTCCTTCTATTATGTCATTTGAGAAGGCGTCCTTAGCACATTCTATAAGTATGGATGTCTTCCATCCTATGGAGATTGTTGTCATGGTACCAAGGTGAGGCCTTTGTGATAAGGCATCAACTACAACATTGTTTTTTCCCTTCATGTACTCAATGTAGAAATCATATGCTTGTAAATTGCTTACCCATTTTTGTTGTTTATCATTTAATTCTTTTTTGTTTAGAAAAATCTCAAATTGTTATGATAAGTATTTATTACAAATCTCCCACATATTAGGTATTGTCTGAATTTTTCTAGGGCATGCATGATTGCTAGCATTTCTTTGTCATAAATGGAATATGTTCAATTTATTTGAGCTTTCTACTTTCAAAGGTTATGGGGTGTTTGTTTTGCATCAATACTACCCCAATTCCTTCCCCCAAAGCATCACAATATAATTCAAAAGATAAAGAAAAATCTAGTATTGCCAAAACGGGACAGGAACTGATCACTTCTTTGAGTCTTTCAAAGGTTGTTTGTGCTTTTTCATTCTAGGTAAATGCTTCTTTCTTGGTCAAATCGGTTAGGGGAGTGGTCAATTTTGAGAAGCCCTTGACAAATCTCAGATAATAGCTACAAAGTCCCAAGAAACACCTGAGGTTTGTTAAGGTCCTAGGTTTTGGCCAACTCCTTATGGCCTCAATATTCTCTTCATCTACACTTACTCCTTGAGCATTGATTTTGTGTCCTAGGTACAAAATTTCTTCCTCTCCAAACTCACACTTGGATAGTTTGGAAAATAGTGAATATTGCTCAAGTATTCCCAACACTTCGTTTATATGTTTCAGGTGCTCCTCCTAGGTTTTACTGTAAATTAGGATATCATCAAAGAAGACTAATAGGAATTTCCTTAGCTACCCCCTAAAGATATGGTTCATACATGATTTGAAAGTGGCAGGTGTGTTTGTTAGTCCAAAGGGTAGGACTAGAAATTCAAAATGACCATAATGGCACCTAAATATTGTTTTGGTAATATCTTCTTTCCTTAGTCTAATTTGGTGGTACCCTGAATGTAAGTCAATTTTTGAGAAGCATTTCACCCCATGCAACTCATCGATTAGTTCATTGACCCTTGGAGTGGGGTATTGATTTTTTATTGTCTTTTTGTTAAGTGCCTTGTAATCAATGCACATTCTCATAGTCCCATTTTTTTTTTTGCAAGTACAAATGAAGAGGCAAAAGGGGTAGAGCTAGGCTAGATATGCCCCATTTCTAACAATTCTTTTATGACTTTTTCAATTTCTTCTTTGTATTTTCAGGGGTGGTGGTAGGGAGTGGTAACAACAGGTTTTTCCCCTTTATCTAGCTCGATAGAGTGCTCAAAACCCCTCTTTGGTGGAAGTCCCCAAAGGATGTTACTAAAGACCTTCTTATGTTTGTTCAATAGTGGTTGTATGTCAACATGAATTGATTTTCCTTTAATGGAAGACTTGTCTAGGACTAAGCATTGGGCGACCCATTCCACTTGTCCATGCTTAAAAGCCATTTCCATCCTTTTGGATGATATTACCCTCAGGGACCCATATGATAATCCTTGTAGAAGGACTTTTTGTCCATTATGCTAAAAACTTAATTCCAATTTTGGAAAATTCATGGAGAATTCTCCCAATGAGTATAGCCATGGGACACCCAAGATTACATCAGTGTTCCCCATGTTTACAATATAGAAATATTCTTTGATTGAATATTTCCCTAATGTGAGACTTAATTGTGAAACCCTTTTTATGCAAGGGGTGGTAGGTCCATCAGCCAAGGTGACATTCAATCCCTTAAAGTCTTCTATTTCAAGATTCATTTTTTTTAACTAAATTTCCATCAACAAAGTTGTGGGTTGCCCCACTATCCACAAGGGCTATTACCTTTCACCCCTTAATAACGCCCTAGATTCTAAAAGGATGATGTTCTGATGCCTTGGATATGGAATCCAAGGTTACATACTCCTCTTCTCCTTCATCATACCTTATTCTCTTTCTTGGGTTTTTTCCACTTTCCTCCCTTGCTTCTTCATCAAATATTACTTCTATATTATGAGCTTGGCTTCTCTTCCCACATATGTGTCCTGACACCTATTTTTCCTTACATTTAAAGCATAAACCTTTCCTTTTTATATCCTCATGTTGTCCTTTAAGGTTTTCTTGTTGTCCTTTAAGATTTTTATATCCTTATGGATCCTTGTTGTCTTATTCATGTTAATTCCTTAAAGTATTTTTGGGGGTGTTTTTTGTCAAATATTTTTATGAGTTTGTATGTGAATTCGTCGTAGGATGTTATGTTATTGTGTCCTTGGCTAGAGATGCCATGATGCCACCATTCATGGGTCAATCCTTCTAAATGTAATATGGAAAATTAGACAACGTCTTCTTCTGTCATAGGGCTAAGGGTTAAGTAGGTGTTTAAATTTTGTATCCATGTATGTGTTGTGATTTTTATTGACCCATTGAAGTTGGGAAGAGTTAATTTATTCACTTTTTGTCTCAAATCCTTACTATGTTGCCTCTTATATTTTTTGGATGTCTCATGTTTCTTAGCTTCACAAAATTCCCTAAATGGGATATTCCTCCTAATCTTAGGGTCCAAACTCATGTAAGCTCTAGAAATTTCCTCGGTGCTATTAAGGGGTGGGTTATCTTCTTCTTCCTCCATTGGTGTTTCTTTCCTACGTAGAAATGAAGGTCTTGGGATCCTAGGGGTGGAAGATATGTTATTACTCTCTGAATGGTTAGAGTTTACATCTTTCCCATTTGTAGAGTGGGGCCTAAGAGTATTGATTGTATTACTCATTTTTTATAAGGCTTGGAGGAGTGCTTGGTTTTTTTCTCATTTTATTCCATGAAGGCCTTGAGTTCAGTTGCAATTTGTTCGCTCATGGTATTATTTTGAGTAGAGTTGTTGTTGGTTGCAAGTTTCCTTTTTATCTCTCAAGTGCCCTTTGAGATCGTCTGCTATGTTGCATCCACTATCTTTTGTCCCTCTAGCTAGCAGGAACAATGCTTTGATACCAATTGCAATGTCCCACTTTTGGGATTTCCCTAAATCTTACCTTAGAATCACAAGATCATTATATATAGGGTTATAACTTACCAATTACATGCTTTAAGAAAGATGAATCTTGGTTTAGGTCTTGCAACCATGTTAAGATGATATTGGAATATAATTCATATAATCAAACATATATAATAAATGTCTTAATCTATTTGAACAATGTAATTACACAACTATGTCAAATGTATA
This sequence comes from Sequoia sempervirens, assembly GCA_007258455.2. Taxonomy (NCBI): domain Eukaryota; kingdom Viridiplantae; phylum Streptophyta; class Pinopsida; order Cupressales; family Cupressaceae; genus Sequoia; species Sequoia sempervirens. Next base: position 538,465,223 of record VDFB02000015.1, read on the forward strand.
TGCAAACTACACCATATCCATGGGAGTTCAATCATAATAGGAATTGGATGGGAAATATGATAAGTCCACATGAAGTTATCCATCTAACCCCAAGAGTAGATATGTTATCCCTCTTGGCCCCAAGAGACAAACACACAGTCATCCAATATGGGGTGCGTGCTTAGAGGATACACTTGTACCTACTTTCCTTATTCATCCTTATCGATCCCTTTTGTGATTGAAACTCCTCAAATCTATCCCAACAACCAAACCATGTAAAATTTAGGGAGAAGGTTACCATAGGAGGCTCGTAGACATCCTCTCCTTAAGCCCAAGGGCGAATACTCACCCCCTTGGCTCCCAATGGCAGATACATAGTCATCCACCGCGGAGTGGCATACTTAGAAATAATTTTAGTACTTGCTCAACCTACTGGTATTTCCCTTGTTCCTCCTCATGGATGCTTTATAAGTAAAATAAGTACAAACTATGATAATAAAAAAAACTATCATTACATACAATAATAATGATAGTGCATACCACAATAGTTATTAGCACATATAAGATGGCTATATTTACAACAACTATAATAATTTATGATTCCACTCTTGAGTGCAGATGACTAACTCATATATGCTTAATTGCCTTAATATTTTGTGACATTAGTGGCCTGAATACTGAGTGTAATTCTAAAGATGTTCACTGGTCTAATATTATGAAGATATTACTTCTTTTTTATCATCTGATTTTGTCCTCTTGTCTTTGAGATTTCTTCCCTTTTATACCCTATTGGGGCTAAAGGTCGCACCCTTTCATACTATGCTTTTACTAATAGGCACGTCCTTTGGTTCATGGCTTTGACTAACCATTACCTTCATGAATCGATTTAGGGATAATTAATTTTATTAACATTATCCCTTGCTAATTGTTGATCCCCTTAAAAACATTTGCTGCATTATTTAAA
>VDFB02000015.1:538466265-538596265 GCA_007258455.2 Sequoia sempervirens
TAAGTTACCATTTTGGGAGAGTCGGGTTCCTATTAATAGAAAGACACCTGAGCAGAGCTTATTGGCAGTGTCGATCTTGATTGGGCCTTTGCAGCTATTTCTAGACTCAGTTCCACACACTTACTATTTATAGTAAGTCACTATTCAAGGTTTCTATTTTTAGACAGGCATCCAATCACATGGAGAATAGGGAGAGTCGACTCCTGGCTCAGACGGCTTAGCAATTAGACAAGTACATCAAGAGATATTAAAGTTTAAGTGACTTAAGTGATTTATTTAATATTTTAATATATTATAAAGTTATAAAGTAACTTTATAATAATAAAGTCACTTTAATATAATAAAGTGCGTTAAGTGAATAATTTAATGTGGGAATAAATCTTTTATCCCACATTGGCCGGGAAGGTGTTTGAGCTCTCTTAAGGAAAGAATAAAAAGAGAGGCAAGAGCTCATTCTCAGCATCCAGTTGATGAATATTATTTTGATTAATTTTTATTGTGGAGCCTAGGGCTTTCGCAGTTTTCTTCTTTGATCATAGGAAACGAAAACTTCCTATTGATAGCATAACTGAGGGAGTGAAAGATCTCTTGAAGGGTTGCAATTGAGGAGAGGATAATTCCGTCCTTTCATTTGTGCAAATTGGTGAAGTTTTTCACAAGGGTTTTGAAGATTATTATTTGCAGCTCAGATTTAGTGTTGGCTGCTACAGTACTTGTGAATAGTGCCGCGCTACAGTAAAACGCTACAGTGGCGTGAATAGTAAACGCTACAGTACTAAGGTATTTTAGTGGAGTTTATCACAAGGATTTTCAAGGGTTTGATAGATTATAATTAGAACAGTAGTATTCCTTTATGGTTGCTTTTGAGATTACATTTCCAGCTTTCAAGCTTCATTCTCAAGCACATGTGAATCCATTAAAGGCTGTACAACATCCATAGTGCTGGACGTGACCCTTACTGGTGGATTTCAGACACAATACCAACTGCTGCAAACGTTCAGTCTCTCTACAACTTCCAGGTCTGAACATTGAATGTATCTATTTGATAAATGTTTGATATGTTTAGTATGAACAACATTCTCCAATTCTGGGTGACGTCCTATTGTACTTTCAGTGCGAACTGCTGTTAACAATCAGTCATTTCTATGCTCAGAAAAATTATTGTTATAACCATCTGTAAGCTGCTTTATAGATCTGCACTTGTAACTGATGTTAAGAGTTAATGTTAGTCTTTATTGTTACTGCGATATCTGAACATTATCAATGAATTAAGGTCCACTGGCAAATCAGAAGTGAAACTCTGTTCTGAAGCATATCTCTATTCTGTATGCTGCTGTGATGAAGTTCTATATTGCAGCATTTGAATTTATTTTGCAATGGTAAATATTATGTATTGAAGAAGCTTGAATAGCACAGTAGTATGCATACCAAATGTTTGTCATAATTACAGTTGGCTGTAGGTGCACTTTTTAGTATTAAATCTGCATTTATACATTTCAAAGGAAAAGGAAGAATTGCATCTTCATTTTAGGTCATTGATAGACTCAATGGTGACAAGTTACAAGCACTTTTAATCATTGAGACCACTCCAAACAAGCAAAACAAATTGAAAAACGTTAAGGCAGCAAGTACAACATTCGCTTTCAAACTGTTTGTCAAATTACAAGGGCAGAAAATTAATAAGTTTTGAGTCAGCTTGGGCTAGGCTCATTACACCTCGCCTGCCATTACTCTGCTGAGAAGTTAGGAAACGTCTTTAGCTTCAAACCTAGTCGATAGTTCTTAAATCAGAAAACCCTAGCTATGCTTGTGTTTTAAAACTTTGTGCTCTAAGCTGATCAAAAAGATAGCAACTTATTTTAGTTCTTCAAACACCATCAGCAAGAGGGAGCTTCCCATTCAAAGAGCAGCTTATCTCTGCAGAGAAGAACCGTTTAAATCGACACCGAGAGGGTGCTAATTTAAACGCCAACAGGTGTATGGACTGCTATGAGAGAGAAGCTTACACGTAGCAAGCAGCAAGAGGTGTTCATCTTACCCTGATCGAGAGAAAGTAAAGTCTAAGAAAAACAATGCAAAATCTGTATTTTTCAGCTTCGTCAACACTATTCGAAACCTGTGGAAAAATTATGAAAATGAGGCGCGCGATGCAGTTTTGAGTGGTTTCAGAAGTGTTAAATTGGTCTATACGGCCGCCTCAATCCCTTAATGGGCCGCCTGCATTCTACCACCATTCTCAACACGGGCGCCCCAAGAGTTAATTGGTTGCCGAGCAGACGAGAGTTGCAGTTCTCGAGGAGAAGTTGGTGGAGAGAGAGAGTGACAATCAGTTGGCAGAGGAGGATCTGCTAGTGGTGGAAAAAGATACACAGGTGGCCGATGCACGGCTTTCAACACAGAGGGAGAATCAATTGCAGGAAAAGGACGAGGAGTTGGCATTTTTTGTTTTCAGTCGTCTGGAAGACGACTACTTTGTAGGGGGGGATGATGTAGACGGCCATATTAATAAATAATTATATTGTAGTCGACCGTACTAATTAATTAATAAATATTGTAGTCGGTCGTAATGGGAATAGATAATAATAGTTTAAATAATACATGCACAGTTTAAAGTAAAAGTTGGATTAGTTGTCGGGCAAGTAGTTAGGAAGAGTTGCCGACGGTTGGTATCCCAACCAACCTCGGCCATCTATATATGTATCTTGTCATTTGTAGTCAGGGACAGTCAATTGCTATGTATTGTGGAGATACTTCATGAAATCAATCAATCCATTGTGTTGTGAAATTACTCTTACGAATGTTATGTGATTCATATTCTAGTACGTACATTATGTTTGTGATTCTCGCGCATCCGTGAGTAATGCTGAACACCTTACCAAAGGAGTGTAAACTTTACTACATTAGTTTGATTGCATTACATGATGGCTTCAGCAATTTCCCTTAGGAATAATATGATAGACAAAAAAAAATAGCAAAACCTATATGCATAAATTGTTAACCCCAACCATAAAGTACATGTAGAAATAGCCATTCAAAAGGCTGCCAATCCTTCTCACTATATGGATTCTCAAGTATAGTGTTTCAAAAACCTAGTTAACACCCTACAATGAGTCCAATGCTTACAAGCAAAGACTCTAAATCACAAAAGGCACTTTCAGCTACATAATTGGGCAGTATGGCCAATTTCTAGACCATACAAAGACTAACATTGGGATGAAATGATTGGCATTAACTCATGCTTGAAAAATGAATGCACAAAGTTTTAGAGAATTTTAAGGAAAACAATAAAATATGTTTATTCTTGTATTTGTTATTGAATGGGGAAGTTACACTGGTGGTTATAACTTACATTAAAAGTTACATTTTACATTGTAAGTTATACTTTGCCATCATTAACATGTTCCCCCTCAATGTCATGGTCCTATTTATTCCTAATTGTGCAGCCCAACTTCCTCACAATGACATAGATCTACTCCTCTCCGGCCACCTCTCTACTCACAAGGCAGATGCATATTACGAGCTTTTTCACTACTACAAGGGTTACTACGACTATGGATGTTAGGTGTGATCCTAGTGGGAGCACCCCTGCCTTCCCAACACTCAATGATGAGCATTATTAGATCTTGTATCAGCCCTTTCACAATGATTGATTACAGCACTAAACACTTCATCATTTCTAGTCTAGACAATGTTACTTGATGTTCTTCACATATCCTTTGTGGTTGCAAGGTCAGTAAAAAGTCCGCCCAACAGCTAAAGGTGGAATGGAATGGACATGAGAAAGTCCGACCTACTGATGGCATGATTTTCTTGAAGTCCGCTAGCCAAAGAAACAAATGGAAAATACAAATGGCATGGACTTTGGTTAAGTCCGCCCCTGCCTTGATGGAACAAATATAGACCAAGTCCGCCCACCTTGGAAAAACAGGATGGCAGACGGCAAAGCCTTGTGAAAGTATGCCAGCTGGAAGTCAATTAAAAATCATGTGGAAAGTCCTTTTGGAAGCTCCTCTATGAGGTCCACTTGAAAAGAGATTTAAATAGCAAGGAATATAATGAAGTCCGCTGGAAAGAAGATGACATGGCATGAAAGATAAGAAAGTCCGCTAGCACAAGAGAATGTCATGACATAAATAATGGTGAAGTCCGCTTTAAGGAAAGAGGTCATGGAAATCATTTTGAAAGTCCGCTACTCCTAAAAGTGCTTTGAAAAGTCAATGCAAAAAGTGAAGAAAAGTCCGCCAGCCTTAGTGGAGGGAGTCTTAGCAAGTCCACCAGCTGGAGGATGGATTGGAAAATGTATTGGAAAGTCCGACCTCTCATGGAAAATGAATTTGGAAAATGTTTCATACAGTCCGCCAGTTGGAAAGTGATTTGAGGAAACATTTTATGAAGTCCGCCCATCTCAAACGTCATTTGGAAAATCATTTGGTAAGTCCACTAGCTTGGATAATGAAGTGGAAACTCCTACACTAAGTCCGCCATTCCTAGAGGAGCTTTGAAAAGTCAATAGAAAATGCTTTAAGAGGTCCGTCTAGAGAGAGGTGATGATGAGAAAGGAAGTTCGTCATTCTTAGAAGACTATAAAAAATTATCTTGAAGGTGCGCCATCACATTTGAGTGAAAACAAATGAAATAAGTCTAAGAAAACTCACCTAGACTTGGAGAGAGTGTGCTAAATCATGGAGAATTCCAATTTTGGAGAGATAAAATAGAGAATTAAACATGAAATATGCCCGTGCCAAGATGAAAATGGCAAAGAGAGTATGAAGTTCGCTTTGAAATAAAGAATTCAAAACAATATTCACTTTGATATTAGGAGAGAGAGTGTTTAAAATTTGACACAAAGCCAGACTTCAGGAGAGAGAAAATGAAAATCTTCATCCAACATTGGGATTGATGAATAATTTTCGCCATGGCTAAATTTAAAAAATAAAATAAAGATAAAATCAAATAAATTAGCCATTTTGGAGAAAATTAAAAGCCTGAAAATGAAATTAGAAAATTTATAAAAATCTTTCAAAGCTTATCCTGAAAAGTTATCTTTAAGAGAGAGAAAATCTGAATTAAATTTAGATTTATTTATTTTATTTCTTGCAGGTGGATGACTACACGAAGCGAATCTTCAAAGAAGAAGCAATGGCATGGATAGGTGGCAAGTCCGCTTCAAGCCAAATGGAGTGAGGGAAAAGGGATGGCACAAGCCAAGGTAAAGTCCACCGCAAGTCAAAATGGCAAAGACAAGACAAAGTCCGACCTTGGAGGAATGGACAATGGCAAAGAGTTTGTGAAGGCCACCTTGCCCAAGGAAATGGAAGGAAACACTCCAAGTCCGCCCCAAGGAGAAATGGAGTTGAAAAGGGATTCTCGAAAAGTTCGCCATGAGTAGAGAGAGAGTATGGGAAATTCAACAATAAGTTCAAACTCAAGAGAGAGAAACGGAGAATTCGACATGAAGTTCGCCATACCAAGAGAGAGAATGGAAAAGAACTCATCAAGTTCGCCTAGAAGAAATGGCTAAGAGCTCACCAAGTCCACTGGAGATAGATTGAAAAAGAATCCAGCAAGTCCGACTTTAGGAGAGAGAATATTGAAAATCTTCATCCATCACTATAATAAAGTCAAATTGACTAAGTGTTGGAAGGAAAACAAGAAGAATGAAGAGACTAAGGATGGAATCATCCCAATTTCCACAAGCCAGATTCAAAATTGAAGACAAATCTACCGGCGAAGTTCATTTGAGCACAAAAATGGCTAGAATCTTGAAGGTGTTACAAAATGAAATTGAATAGCCAAAATTTGGCTAAGTATGGGAAATTCTTCATAGAGAAAGTTCCAATTTCCTCCATTATGGCGAAAGCACGGGGGAGTTCCTCTCCAAATTCAAGGCACTTCAAGGAATTCCAAAGCAATCAGGGAAGAAAACAACTTCAAGTTCAGACGCCTGCACCAAGGTGAGACTTTCAATACAGGTAAGAAGAAGCCAAAGTCATCCAAGATCAAAGCACAAAGGACAAAGTCATTGGCAAGGAAAATATTCTAAGGAACAAGACTAGAGTGACCAAGGAAGACATCCAACAAGCTGAGGTGGCGCCTCGTCATCTTCCAACCAATCAAATTATTCCAAATCAACATGCAATAACTTTCTATTTTACTGTTGGTTCATATTTAGCAAGAAGGACAAGTGTCCTCGAACGTAATTTTCTCATTGGTCAAGGAGTAGTTAGTGCAACAAACCCTAATTAGGGTTTTATTTTGTAATCTCGGCCATTGATCCTAAATCAATCTTGGCCATTGAATTGTAATTGGGGAGCCTATAAATTGAGCTCACCCCTCATTTGTAAAGCATGGGAACATGTTGCAAAGCATGTTGAGATAAGTAATTGTTGTGTATGACTACCAAAGTAATAAGTAATGCATGCATTGTTTTGATGGTGATTCTTTCTCTTATTTTGGAGTTGGCATGGTTCTTATCCCTCATCATAGTTTAGATTTTATTTCATGTATGTTAGATGAATGCAAGATTTGATAAGTATTGATTTATGGTGAAACTTTTTGCTCATACTTTCTTTCAATGGATGATTTTCATTCAATGCGTAAAGTTAGCCTTGCTTATTTTGTGGATGCTTAACTTCTTTGGATAATTATTGTTCGATTTGATGGTAGTTATTCATGACGTGAAAATCATAAGCATATTCCCTTGAAGATTGCACCCCCTTTGTGTAGTTGTCGTTGAGCGTGGCGAAGCAAAGCGTGGTTATTGGTTCCACCAAGTCAATATCGTCTCTTGAATTCTTAGGAAGTAGACTAGAAATTCTAAACCTTTATCTCCTTTTTTAGTTTGTTTGATCCAAGACCCAAACAGTAGAGCCTCATTGTCTGGACCTTCATTGTGAATTCAACAAGCCTAGCATAAGTCCCTTTGTGTTACCAACATATCACAACGACAATTGAGCTTATCCGCACGTCAATACTTGACATAGGGAACCTTGGAATCGACATATGATCTTCTCGCAATCTTAGCATACGTGGTGGTTTTTCAAGAGAGGATAGGGTGTCTTTGGGCATTTTATTCTGATGTTTGGTGTGTCATAAAACACGCATCAACAGGACCTACATCATCTGTCATAGTACTGACCACAAGAGAGCCTGATGTAACATGTGGTTTTCTGCTACTCTCAATCAAAGTACTCAGCTCAACTCAGTCAACTGTCCCTATATCCAGGATAGATGTTACCACATCCTCACTACAACCTGTGGATGTCAAATCATGACCAACTATCGATGTAGGAAACTGAACTGAATCTTGAGCTGGTGAAGATTGTGCTCGTCTCAATTCCACAGTCTGCTCCTCTAACCGTGACGGTGACTCACGAAGGGCCAACTAAGCGCTCTCTAACGAGTTCATAGTCTCCCCAAGCTCATGAGTGAGCTCATCAACCTCCTCCTCCTTCCCCTTTAGCGCATCATAGCAAATACCATCCCACTCGAGAAGATAGTTCCTATCAGCAAGTAACTGCAAATAATTATGTTTCATTAATCCAATAGCTTCTCGTAGTGTATGGAACTCTGCAAGGGAAAGGCTACTATCACCATGCTCATCCAACATAGGAGTACTCCAACCATAGGTCGCCAACATCTGTCGAGCAACATTAAAATGCTCCAAAGCTGTAACAATCATATCATCACCAACCTTCAACTGCCCCGCCAGATGATGATACCCCTGTGACTCATAATTTCCACCCAAATCTGCACTATAGTAAGAGGTTGAATCCTCATCACTCACCTCATGATCAGCAGCATTATGTGTGCTATCATCAATGCACCCATCAATAACTAAGGTATTCCTGCTATGTAACTCAAAGAATGGCTCAACTGATAAAGTAGAAGCTGCTAATATGATAGTATCTTCACACACTTCCACTCCCAATGTAACTGTATCACCTTCCAACTCACGATCCTGGGATTCCATGTCAACATATGAACCTTCTAACTTATTTTCTAAGATCTGATCCGAAAAATCAGACTCATCATGACATGAACCCATATCACACATTGCACCATTAGTACCCAAATCTTGAGTACCTTCATGTGGCAACTCAATAGAAGTATTTTGCACCTGTGAAATCACTATTGTCTCATGTTGTTGGAAATTTTTATCACTGCTGTCATGAAAATCAGAACTGTTAGTAGTGTTGATAACAACCTCTGGAATGTTGTGAATATCATCCTGTGGCTCCACCACACTATTATCATGATGTAAAATTTCCTTATCAATAACCACTACAGTTTCAAATTGATCTAATCATTTATTCCTTTTTAACCCAAACACATCAAAGAGACTTTCAGATACTTCACCTATAGAGATCTCATGTTATGACTCAGATTCTTCATGATTACTTTGCTGGTTGGATTTTTCAAGTTCTGAATCCTCAAAGGGTGACCACATTTTTCTATTAGCCTTGCCCTTAGGTCTCAAAAGGCAATCATGGTTTGCATCGTAAGGCCCTTTGCAATAGAAGCACAACTTTTTGTTTTGTGCTGAGCTTGGTCTTCAAATGGAATCTTCAGACTACTGCAAGCTACGAGCTAATCTTTGTTGTGGAAGCATAAGTTTTTGCTGAATATTATTTAAAGTGTTCTCAACACTTAGTTGCTCACATTTCTTTGATTTGCTTCTTTGCTTGTTATAATCCATTTGATGCTCCATATATTGCTCGAAGTCTAGAGGACCTTTGACCTTATCTCGAAATGCTATATATTCCTCATAAGCAACTATTACCTCATCAACAAATTTAGAAGCCAAAATTCTGAATTTTCTAATTTTTATAACTCCAGAGATTTTGTCAAACGGTCTCCTTACCCAGTCTGACCTTGATTGGAATTTTGTCGAACAATTGGTGTGCAAACTGGTTTCAGCTTATAGAATGGTTTCCTTGGTCACAAGATGATGTCAAATGCAAAACTAAAACCTCTAGCAATAATGTCAAGGACTGAAAGTGCATTGGACTAATGTTTAGAAACTTGTTTCAGACCTTCCAAGACTCAGAATATTCTGAAACCTTCACATTGGATATGATGTGCTTAGTGCATACGGTATTCAGAACTCACTGGAATATTATGACAACATCTTAAATACAAGTTCCTGAGTTTGAATATGACTGATTTCTTATCTACACCAAGCTAACATTAAAACAAACAGTTGTCATACTATCCCAAAAATCCTGCTATCAGCTTAGAATCTGATTTCAAGCTTTGGTAATGCAAAACGATTATTAGGCAATCTGCCATTCACTATTAACTGCCATCGAAATTTCAGTTATTACAATGCCTTTTCCAATGATGACGTCTATTATGAAAAAGCAACTGTTTACTATTGAAATCGATGGAATGGTTTTTATGAGTCTTTGTCCACTTCAGCACCTCTAGGCACCTCCCGACTATCAAATTTGTCTCATTCTCCAGCTAACTCGATTTCTTCTATTTTGTCTACTTCTGGTTTGTTTAGCCTGATTCCTCTATCTCTGTTGGTAGCGATTATGTTCCCAGCTACTGGGTGACTCCTCTTTACAAGATTGTACTTTTTTATTTTATTTTATTTTTTATCGACCTCAGACAATAAGATCGACCCTCTGTCTGTTCCACGTTTTCTACCTTGTCTTGTTCGATCGGCTCTTTTGCAATGACGTGGTCACCTTGTATTGACCTTTCTTCAGCTTATTCTTCCAAATGGCTGCGGTTAGATATATTTTAGCTTTATTCTGAGATATGATAAACTACAGCTCCGCACCTTTCTTTATCTCCTTCCAACATGCGATCTCCTCATTGACTCCAAATCGTGACTCTCCCAACTGCTTATAAAGGTACGAATCATCAATTTGTCTTTAGCGATGCTTACAGGCAACTCCTGATTATTAAATTCCACTCCTTGTCTTTTGATTTCTGACGGAGCTCCTCCAAGTGCGACTTGATGATATTGTCTCCAAGTCGAATTCCTTTCACTAACCAACTTCTACAACTTTGTCTCTTTCCCAAAGTTTCTAGCGACATTATTCTTTGTGTGAGCCGCTTCCAGATTTATTCAAAATTCCATCCCTTCAAGAAATAATCGCACTCAGCTTATAAATTGATTATCATTCACTGAGTAAGCAATTTTTTGTCTCTTGTCTTCTACGAATATTGTCTCTTTATTGCTTTGTCAGGTCCTTTGTCCTATTGTGACTCTTTTAAATAATGAACTGATGTACCAATCTTAAATATCGAACTTCCTGAAAGCCATGGTTTGTCGTTGTAGAGCAATCACCAAAAAAATAAACCAAGTTCTCTCAAACCTTCAAACCTGATATTTTGAAAATTTTCTTTTTGCTCATGAAATTTTAATTTCCCACACAAGATGGTAGGAAACCGCTCTAATACCACTATAAGAACTCGTCTTCTCCCAACTACTGGTGCTTTGTTTAGTGCCTTTTGGTTTTTTTGTGTTTTTTGTATTTACAAGGATTTTAATGATTTTTGATAAAATAATGCATAAATGGAGAAAATGCATTAAAGCTGGAAATAAGATGAATCTTGAAAATGGAAGCTGCAAGCCAAAATCTTATTTCATTTATTCTTCAAGATTTTACAATCCAATGCATACCGGAAAACAATCTTCAAATACTGAAAGATGATGAAACCCTTATTCTGAAACTCTCCTGTAAAATCCGATGAAACCAACAATTAAAACCTTCAGCTGATATTTCACAACCTCATAATGTTGTTGCAATGAACCAACTATGCTCTCCAATGCAAATATGTTGGCAGGAACCCTAGGGCTCCCTTCTCCAAACGCCAAATAGAAATCATAAGACAATTATCAAATCCTAGATGTCAAAGAATGAGCTCTTGAGTTCATTTTATTCTTTTCCTGTGAGAGCTCAAACAATTCCCTTGTCAATGCGGGATAAAGGATATATTCCCACTTTAATTTTCCACTTAATGCACTTTATTAAAATTTAAAGTGACTTTATTATTATAAGTTACTTTATAACTTTATAATAACATTAAAATATTTAAATAAATCACTTAAGTCCCTTAAACTTTAATATCTTTTTTAATACTTGTCTGATTGCTATGCCATCTGAACCAAGAGTCGACTCTCCTAGTTCTCCATGTGATCGGATGACCGTCTAAAAATAGAAACCTTGAACAGTGACTTACTATAAATAGTATGTGAAATTGAGTCAACCGAAGGCTAAGCTTCAACCCACACGAGGTGTTGAAGAAGAAAAACCACTGATCACTGCCAAAAGGGACCCTCTAACCAGACACATTAGCTTACAAGGGCTAGGAATAGGCTAAATCCACTGAACTCTGATGCTCGCAAAATTGGGTACATTACAAGTGTTCATTGGTCCACATACATCAGCGTGAACCAATTGAAGTACCTTGGAGGCTCACCAAGAATCACCATCCGAGAATGGTGTCTGATGCTTCTTCCCAGCTTGACAAGCTCTACAAACTCCATGATTTTGAGTTTGGATCTTAAGTAGACCAGCAACCAAACCCTCCTGAGACAGTTGAGAGAGATAGACCACATTCAAGTGCCTATAACACTGATGCCAAAGTTTGTTGATGGAAGTACTCCTGGCTGCCAAAGCGTGCTCCTGAGAATCACTGAAATCAACAAGTCTATACAGACCATGATCCTCAAGTCCCATAGCGATTGTAGTATGAGTCTCCCTATCAATGATGTTGCAGGTGGACGAACTGAAAACAACATCCAATTGGGGAGAATGCCTCATGATCTAGCTAACAAAGAGAAGATTATGTTCCATGCCTGGAACATAGTAGACATTAAGAAAGATTAAATTTCTTCCTCCTGAGTGAATCTGGACAGTGCCCTTACCAGCAACTGTGTACTCTTCGCCTCCTCCAAATATGACAGAATCAGAGAATGGTTTGAATTTTGTGAACCAATCCCGACAATGAGTAAAATGCCACGAAGCCCCGGAATCAATATACCAAGCAAAAGATTGTACTGGATCTGTTGTTCTCTTGGCCATAAAAGCATAGAATGCAAATTCTTTCTGCTCAATATAATCTATGACATATGCCTTTTGTTGAGATCCTCCCTACTTCTTTTGTTCAGAAGCTAACCGAATTCGACAATCAGCCTTCATGTGACCATATTTATGGCAATAATTGCACTGAACGTTCTTCTTCTTCCTCCTATCCTGAGAAGAACCAGAGCCTTTTGGCTAAGAAGATTGCGCCTTCCCTTTGTTCTTAGCAGAAAATTTGGCAGAGAACACTTGCTTTGTGGAGGACGAACTGGCACTACTCCCAAACTGTTGTCTACAACGATCCAGTTGTAGAAGCTTGTTACACAAGTCTGGAAACTTCAAATCAACATTTGTTGAAGTAATATTCAGCGTTTCAATGAAATGCTCATAAGATTTTGGCAAACTCTTCAAAGTAATGACGACCATGTCCTCTTCCTCCATTGTTCAACCAATTGCCTCCAACCATTCACGAATTTCCTTAATCTTTGTTAGATGTTCCTATAAAGACATTTTCTCATCAATCACGATGGAAAAAAGCATGTTTTTGAGAAAGAATGTTTTGCTCTTGTCAGAGGTTTCATGAAGGGCTTTCAAATGATCCCAGATTTCCATAGCAATTTTGCCAGATAGTACCTGAGTAGTGTAATGTCCCCAATTTCGTAAGCATCAGTTTTTGAGGGTTTAGCCTATTCCTAACTCTCGTAGGCTAAGGATCTTGGTTAGAGGGTCTTCTTCAGGCAGTTACCTAGTCAGTGGATGCTTTCCTGGATTCAGTTGGATTGAGAAATAAGGGAAATAATAATTAAATTAATTATTTGTAAGGTTATTAAATAAATAAATATTATAATGTAACCTTATATTTAATTAGTTTAATAAAGTGACTTAAATAAAATATTATATCATAAAGTCACTAAAAAAATAAAATATATGTTTTATCCCACATTGTCAAGAAAAGTGTGTGAGCTCTCCCAGGAAAAGTATAAAAGGATCTTAAGGACTCATTCTTGCACATCCACAAATTGTTATTTGATTTGATGTGATTGAATGGTAAAAGAGCCAGCTAGGGTTTCTGCCATTATTGGACCTTAGGGAACAAAACTCTCATTGGTTGAGCAACTTTGAGGCTGTCAAACTATCAACAGAGATTGTTGCCAGTTGTGGGCTTCATTTCAGAAGTTCAGCTTCTGCTTAATTGCAAATTTGTGGCCTTTGGCCAAATTTGGAGACTAAGTTCTATATCAGCTTGGTGAAGCAATTTGGAAGGTTGGAGATAATTAATTTTATGAGAGCATTTTAAGATTTTTGTGGAGACAAATTGCAGTTCGGAGATATTCGATTTGTGTCTTGATTGGAGAGATATTAGAGGAATCATTGAAGAAGATTTCAGTTGCTTGGCAATCATATTGGAGTATTTTGGGGTAGCTATCAGGTTGCTGATAATTATTTTCAGAAGTCTGATATACTGCAGCAAGGGCGCCATTGGAATCATAGTTTTGCTCATATCTTCGTTTGGAGGCATAAAATAACAACTAGCTAAGATATAGATTGTTCTTTACTCTGAAGAGCAGATGGAGTTTATTGAGATGAAGATGTTTGAAGTTTTCTGAAGTTTTGATGTGATTTTCTCAGTTGTCAGTTTGTTGGTTTTGTGCTAGTTGTAGCATGTTTTTGCTTGTAGCTCACTATATGAATTTGTCTACTTTGGACGCCTCATACTACAAAGTTGTAGATTTTTGGTGAAGTCTTTGATTTTATCTTGCTGGTCGCCCCTCCTTGAAGGTCATACCTTCCTGCAAGTGCCTTGGAAAATGTGCATAAAATATTGAAGGGTTATTGCTACTGTTTCTTGACCTTGACTTGGGCGTCTAACTCCTTGGCTTCATTTGCACTTTGTTTCATGTCAATCGTAGGAGTATTGGATGAGTTGTAAGCATTTTGGTGCGATTCATGCTTGCTGGTTTGAGTTTTTTGTATGTTGGTTTATCATATCAGATTGTTAGAAGTTCTGATTTTGGCTTGTTTTTCATAGTTGAGAGCTTGAGAAGATTGGAGAATCATCTAATATCAATTTGCAATGGATTAGACAGCTATAACTGTTTGTAACTTGCAGATTATTCTCATTGTAAGGTTGAAATCAGTAGTACTAATTTAGTCACTCTATATTTCTACTCTTTACTTTGTAATTCTCACTTTTAGTGGAAGGGAGAAGTGTTTGTTAATATTCCTTGACGCAAACTTAGGCCAAATTTTGCTAGGAATATTACGGTGATCTTCATTAGTGTGAGCATTGCCATTTTGGTCTATCCTTCTCTTTTAGGTGAATAACCTAAAGCGTCAGAGGGTTTTAGAAACCAAGATACTTGTTTCACATTTAGTGAACTTGACCATATTCCTTGAAGTGCAAAAATTTACATCAGAAGTTGCAAGGGATATTATAGGTAGCTGCTCATTTGTGACTGAGAGTTTGATGAGCATGACAGCTTCCCGATTGCACTCATCACATTTGTCTTGGTCCTTTCCGGCTGCAATGGGACGAGTTGAGTTTCCCAAAACAACTTGATCAAGGCAATGATATTCAAAGATCGTAAGCATGCATTGCTTCCAGGTGTTGTAATTCTTCCCATTGAACTTCTGGCTGCTTTCGAGCATTATATTTGTCAAAGATGCCATCACGTACCCCAAGGTCAAATTGGTGAAGGCACAAAAAACACTGCACTAAAAACAAAAACAAGTTTTGTAGGACAAATTCCAACGCAGAAATCGAAACCCTAGCATGGATTTCGAAGTATAAAACCAATGCAAAGTTTTTAAGACAAAACCTGGAAAATTTGAAGAATACCCATTTGAGATCTCGAAAAACCCACCAGAAAATGCGACTCTAATGAAAGCTTGAAATCGTGTCCAAGAAAGAACAAAAAATCGCATTTCAAATTCGTAACCAAGGCAGAAAAACGCGCGTCAGATTCAGGCAAAAAACGCGCTAAGAAACCCTCAAGAAACGTAGAAGATAAAATCGTGCCACTTCAAAACACGAATCCACAGAAAGAGGGTCATGTGGCCACACTGATCTACAGAAAACATATCCAAAAACGGGATAAAGAACGCCGCCCAGGAAAAAAATAAAAAACGCATCCAAGAAGTCTTTAGATCATGCCCAAAAATAGAAGAAATAGCTGCACGATTCAAACAGGAGAAGACTCACAAAATTTTTAATCCTGAGAGTTGCGATTTTTAGTGAGAAAATGCTCATGAAAATCATGAAACAAAACCCTTAATTTTTTTCTGCACCCAAGACCCACGAAATCAATTTTTTTATTCAAGAAAAATTCATAGAATTTTTTAAAAAATCAACTACCAGGCTTTGATACCATGTTCTGGAAAGAACTTGTAATTCTATTACTTGCTTATTTGCTTGCTTGCTTGCATTAACAAGAAGGAAAGATTACAGTATATAGCAATGGCATAGCACTGAAAACATTAAGGAGTCTAACTACTTCAGCTAACTACAACTGTAGACATTTAAGATGTCTACCAACCTCTACCTACTCACTACAGTAGACATTTAAGATGTCTAAACTAACTAATTACATTATTGACCATTAACAGTATAAAGAAATATTATTCTAACAAATGCTACCACACTCGGGAAATCTTCAGAGAATGAGGGGGTACAAAATGAGGATTTTAACCCTAAGGATGAAATAAACAAAGTAAAGGGTGATATTTCCTCATTAGAGAAGAAGATTACAAAAGAAATTGGTGAATTGAAATTACTTATTCAAGGTATGAGGTGGAAGGAAGAAGATTCACCTCGCAAGGTGAAAGATAATGCTTTTGTTGGACATGAATTCCTTGGACTAGAATTTGATTTCAAGAAAGATCCTTCCTTTAATAATCATATGCCAAGGCAATTCATGCCTAAGCTGGATAAGAGAAAGGTTCATGGAAAGGATTCAACCAATTGACTATGCCAAATGGAGCAGTTCTTTGATATTCATCATGTTCCTAGTCAACAAAAGTGGGCTATGGCATCATTATACCTAGAACCGGATCAATTTATTTGGTATCATTGGTTATGTGATGAGAAGAGAAATAGGGTTGTGTGGTCACATGGTCAATTTTTCAAGAGGAACTCACTACCCATTATGGAGATAACTTTATGGATAGCTACTTCTGCCAACTCACTAAATTAAAGCAAACAGGCATGGTCAAGGATTATATTCAGCAATTTCAAACCCTTTCTCTAAGAGTAGAGAATGTAGCAGAAGACAATATGAAGGAACTATTTCTAGGCAATTTAAAGGATCACATAAAATATGAAGTACGATTGTTCCAACCACAATCCTTATCGCAAGCAATAGTAATAGCAAGACAAGTGGAGGATAAGTTTTTGGCTACTAGGAGACAAGGGAATATAAATTTCAGCAAAAGGAGATCTCCTACACATTCACTACCACAACCTACTAGGTTGACTCCACATCAAATTGAGGAGAAGAGAGCATAAGGGTTATGTTTCAATTGCGACACTAAATATAATCGAGGGCATAAACGTAGTGAAAAGAAATTATTTTATATCGAAGGACAGAGTAAGGAAGAAGTGGAGGAACCAATATTAAAGGGTGATGGGGATTTAGATAATGAATCACATGATTCCCAACCAATCATTTCTTGTCATGCATTCTCTGGTTTTAGTGCCCCACAAACTCTCAAGGTAGTTGGGTTCTTAAAGAAGCAAAAAGTAACACTATTGATCGACTCGAGTAGTACTCACAATTTCATCAACAAAAAGTTGGCTACTCGTCTAAATTGTTTTATATATCTAGCTCCTGAATTTTAGGTCTTGATTGCAGATGGGGGTACTGTCAGTTGTTCTAGAAAATGCCATAGCATTAAATTATCCATGGGAGATTATCAGCTTGATAGCCCAATGTATGCTCTCCATGGTTGCAACAAATATTGTTTTGGGAGTACAGTGGCTTACTACTTTGGGAACAATTGAGATGAACTTCCAAGAATTGTTCATGAGATTCCAATCAAAAGGAAAGACAATAGAGCTAAGAGGCTTGAAGGAAAAGTCCCCACAAATGGTGAGCTCTCATCAAATGAAGAAGTTGCTTAAGAAAGTGTAATGTCCCCATTTTGCGAGCATCACGAGTTCGTGGAATTAGCCTATTATCTCGACCTAAGTAAGGTGATAGGATGGATAGAGATGCTTGATGGAGCTTTCTTCGGCTTAGGTTCCTTGATATTTGATCCAGTTGGCTTTCGTTCGGGGCTCATTAGGACACTTCTGCTTTGAGTTGCTATTTTAGCGATATCGGCACTTCGGTATTAGGACCCACCTTTATTTTAGTAGTATGGATTGATAGCGTTCAGAATCACTTCCTCAGTCGACAGCTTCAGACTGCTCGAGCATCGGGTGAATATTGAGAGAAATATTAATAATTAATTGATTTAATTAAATATTAATTGTGGAAGCGTTATAATATAAAGTTATAATATTTTATTATAACTTAAGTGATTTGGCTGAAGGGGGTCGCCCATCATGAAAGGGGGCCAATTTTTAATTATATTTTATAATTAAAAATTTGAGTTGAAACTATTGAAATATTAAAAGAATAAAAAGTTTGAACTTTTAATATTCCCTATTATTAAGGAAATCGCACTTTTCAAAGGATAAAGGGTTTTGCATTGGAAATTGAGCCATTATGTTATTGATAATTGAAAATTGATCAAGTCTTGAGCAGAGCACAGAAGCCTAGGGTTTCAGTCTCGAATGCATTGGGGAACGAGCCATCTCCAGTGAGAGCGATTCAGAGGGTGTGAAATATCATCCGATTTATTGCCAGGCAAGAGATTTCTTCACTCAGAAGAAATTACAGAGCTTAACAGTTGATTGAACTTCAGGGGTTTGATTATTGAGTTCATCCAGAAGAGTTCTTATATACAGGCGCCAACTTCAACAAGATCTGGAGATTCAAAAGGGGCCGTACCATTTTATTTGTTGTTGCTGTACAAAGCCGTACCATTTATTACAGCAGGCCGTACTTTTCAGAAAATCCGTACTTCTCTTATATTAAGCAAATCGCCTTCTACTTTATCAGTCTGACCTCATCTCTGGTGGCGCCTATCTCATCTGGCATCAGTGGCAGACATTACCGAAGGGGAGAGTGGATGTTTCATCTCAGCCGTACCAACTCAGAAGATCATTTATTGCTGCGATTTCCAGGTTTTCAATAAATATCATTGCCCTTTTTATTTGCATGTAACTGGATCTCATTTGTATTAAGTCCAGAAGTTAAATAAATAGACTGGCATCAATATTTGCAATAGAATCCGTTATTTACAGAGCTAAAAGATTTTATTTAGATTTTATATTATTTTATTGCAAAATCGCCATTTTCTCTATCCATGCAAAAACACCAAAAAAATCAAAATACACAAAAACAGTCAAAAACACAAGTCGAAACAGGGTTTCTACAGAAAGGAGTTGATGGATTTGTGGTCTAGCTCTGTTCATTAGAAGTCTCTCAATCTAATGCTCCTACCCTTCCAGATTTACAAGCAATAATTGAACATCACCTAGTGATTTTTGGAGATATGCCTAAAGGACTTCCTCCTAAGAGGGATCATGATCATGCCATACAACTAGTTCCAGGGAGCCAACCTCCCAACATCAAGCCTTACCAGTACCCATATATACAAAAAAGTGAGATAGAAAAGATTGTTGAGGAGATGTTAAGAGGCAAGAATTATTGGACATAGCCAAAGTGCTTACTCCTCGCCTATGCTGATAGTGTTGAAGAAGGTTGAAACTTGGCGCATGTATCCAGACTATAGAGTGCTCGACATGTACACCATCAAAGATAAGTTTCCTATTCCAATCATTGATGATTTGCTAGATGAATTAAATAGAGCTGTGTATTTTACAAAGTTAGATCTTAGATCCGGCTATCACCAAATTCGAATTAAGGAAGAAGATATTTGTAAGACAACATTTAGGACACATGAGGATCATTATGAGTTTTTGGTGATGCCATTTGGTCTTACCAATGCTCCATCTACATTTCAAACTTTGATGCATTCCATCTTTAAAAAGTCCTTGAGGAAGTTTGTATTAGTGTTTTTTGATGATATATTGATTTATAGCAAGACATGGGAAGAACACTTGCAAGTTGCAACATGTAGATCAAGTATTACAAGTTCTTGAAGAGCATAAACTCTATGCTAAGCCATCCAAGTGTGCCTTTGGTCTTAATGAGGTGGAGTACTTGGGACACATAGTTTCACATTGTAATGTCCCCATTTTTAGCACTACACTTTCCAGTGACTGTTAACCTATTCTTGGATGCCCCTAGGCTAGTCGGAGGCAGAATTAGGGTTTCCAGCTACTTGGAGGTTTCCTTTGAGGAGTCAGGGGTTTGCATGTTGGAGTTTTGCAGATTGGTTGTTGGTTCCTTTCTAGGTTTTCAGAAAGCTTCAGAAAAATGTGGCATGCATTTAATGAAAGTGACATGCATTTCAAACAGGGGTTTGCATGCAGGTTTAGATTTTGGATTCCTTTTGGGTTTTCAGAGAGCTTCGCAGTGGTGTGACATGCAACTGAAACAAGTAACTTTTCCAAACTTACTATTTTTAGTAAGTTATGACAGCTGCTCAAAATGTGGTTAAAATGCATTTGGAGACACTATTTTTAGCAGTATGCTATTTATAGTAAGTGCTATTTTTAGCAATTCAGTGTTGGGGTTTTCGACACATCAATATTTCCAGCGCATATCAATTTGAGCTTTGGATGTCACTTGCTATTTTTAGCAGTGCTATTTTTAGCAAGGTTTTAACAGGCCACTGCAGAGGCTATTTCAAGCAGGTCAGTTTGAGTAGTTTGGTCTCCCGCACTCTTGGAGCTCATTTTGGTAAATTCAATATCTTGATTGAATTTATATGTTAAGTGATTTTTTGGCTAAGGCTTGGAGGACACCTAGTTTGATGAGATAATGTTTAAGTGAAAAATATTTCCTATGCTAAAGTGGAGGACTTCATAAGGAAGATATTTAAGTTACTTCTATCGTATTTTTCACTTAATAAAGTGGGACGCCAAACTTACGCTTTATTTGCATTTTTAACAAAGTCATCTCTTCCTCATATTTGGATGCCATGTCTAGGTGGCTAATGAAGTTGCAAATGAAATGCAAATACATTTTCATGAGGTGAATGTTAATTTCAATTTAGGCGCCCTAATTGGAGGGAAAAGCATTTTGAAATTTGTGAAGAAGTTATAAATAACAGTGTTGGGCTTCATTGTTGGTATCCATTGAAAATTATAACGAAGTGCTACCGAAATGGTTACTCACTCGCTTCGAGGAATGCATACCTCCTAGCAAACTTAGTTTCTTGCTTGAAAGATAACAACTAGCTAAGATATAGACTGTTTTTTACTCTGAAGAGCAGATGGAGTTTATTGAGATGAAGATGTTTGAAGTTTCCTGAAGTTTTGATGTGATTTTCTCAGTTGTCAGTTTGTTGGTTTTGTGCTAGTTGTAGCGTATTTTTGCTTCTAACTCACTTAGTGAATTTTCGCTCATTCTGGGTATTGGCTATATGAATTTGTCTACTTGGGCCGCCTCATACTACAAAGTTGTAGATTTTTGGTGGAGTCTTTGATTTTATCTTGCTGGTCGCCCCTCCTTGAAGGTCGTACCTTGCCTGTAGGTGCCTTGGAAAATGTGCATATAATATTGAAGGGTTCTTGCCACTATTTCTTGACCTTGACTTGGGCACCTAACTCCTTGGCTTCATTTGCACTTTGTTTCATGTCAATCGGAGGAGTATTGGATGAGTTGTGAGCATTTTGGTGTGATTCATGCTTGCTGGTTTGAGTTTTCTGTATGTTGGTTTTTCATATCAGATTGTTAGAAGTTATGATTTTGGCTTGTTTTTCATGGTTGAGAGCTTGAGAAGTTTGGAGAATCATCTAATATCAATTTGCAGTGGATTAGACAGCTATAACTGTTTGTAACTTGCAGATTATTCTCATTGTAAGGCTGGAATCAGTAGTACTAATTCAATCACTCTATATTTCTGCTCTTTACTTTGTAATTCTCGCTTTTAGTGGAAGGGACAGGCCTTGCTGTCCATTTACTTTCTGTACTACTTGTTGAACAAGCGGAAGGAGTTGACAAGCCGCCCAAAACTTTAGTTTCAGTACTTTGTAATTTATCATCATGTTGATCAGCTGAGCCGTCAATATACTCCCACTAAATAAGTGTTCGAGTTGCATATGCATTGTACTTTTCCAACAATATCAAATTTATATGCTAACGATCCCCTTTCTACCGTATGCTCTCACCTTGTCCACACTGGGATCTGGGTGATCAGAAAGTGAAAGGGTTCCTTTCAGCTGGTTTATTGGATTTGCTAACGCTAACGGGTGAAGTGTTGTGAAAAAAATTGAAATAAATTGTTGGGGGATATTCCACACATGGAGTAAAGGTGGACCCTAACAAAATTAAGGCTATCATGGAATGGCCTATTCCCAAAACCATTAAGAAATTGAGGGGCTTCTTGGGATTGAATGGATACTATAGGAGATTTTTAAAGAATTATGGTTGTATAGCAACACCCCTCACAGCTTTATTAAAGAAGGATTCTTTCCATTGGAATGAATCTGCGAATTCAGCATTTGAAATGTTAAAGGAGGCTATGTGCACAACTCCAATGCTTGCCACTCCCGATTTCACAGAGGATTTTATTGTGGAATGTGATGCTTTAGGAAATGGTATAGGAGCAGTTCTCATGCAAGAGGGTCGGCCCATTGCTTTTGAGAGCCGTCAATGAAAGGGTAAGAATCAACTCAAACCCATTTATGAGAAGGAAATGCTAGCTATTTTTCATGTAGTAAAACAATTCTTATCTAATGGGTAGACACTTCAAGGTTAAGACAAATCATGATAGCCTGCAATATATTTTGGAACAAAGATTATCTTTTGAAGAACAACAAAAATGGGTTACTAAGATGTTGGGATATGTTTTTGAGATTGTATATAAGAAAGGGAGGGAAAATGTTGTGGCAAATGCATATCGAGGAAGGATCAGAAGGATGAAGCTTTATTGTGTGCCCTTTAAATATTACAAGATGATTGGGGAGAAGAAGCCAAAGAAGAGTGGAAAAATGATGTGGTTGCTAGTAATCTCATTCAACAATTGAAGAGTGATCCTAGTAGTTTAGATAAGTTTTGTTGGAAGGGAGATACCTTGTGGTATAAAGAGTGATTGTATCTTTGCAAGAATTCCTCTCTCAAACAAAAGATTCTCACAAAGCTACATGAGTCTCCAGTGGGGGGGTCATTCAGGATTTTTGAAGACATATCATCGGGTCAAGAAAGACTTCTTTTGGGAAAGGCTAAAAGGGGATGTTCAAAAATTTGTGGCACAGTGTTTGGGTTTTCAACGAAATAAAGGGGAGACAATTAAGACACCTAGTCTCTTGCAACCCTTAGTTATTCCTTGGCAGCGTTGGGAAGAGGTCTCCATGGACTTCATCATAGGGCTTCCAAGATCTAATGGTAAGAATGTCACCATGGCAGTAGTGGATCACCTCACTAAATATGCACATTTTATTGCATTATCGCATCCTTTTACAGCAAGTACAGTGGCAAAAGCATCTTTGGAGATCATTAAAAAGCTGCATGGTATATACCCAAGGTTATTGTTAGTGACCGTGATCCTATCTTTACTAGTAACTTTTGGACAGATTTATTCAAATGTTTGGGTACTCAATTGGCTCACAATTCTTCATACCATCCACAATCTGATGGGCAAACAGAGGTTGTTAATAAGTGTTTGGAAGGATATCTACACTGTTTCACTTCAGATAAACAGTCCAATGGGTAGAGTGGCTACCCCTAGCAAAATGGTGGTATAACACGTCCTTCCATAGTTCATCAAAAATGTCTCCATTTATGGCATTGTATGGATATCATCCTCCTTCCATCACATCATCATTAAAGGTGTCACCAAGAGTTCACGTTGTGGAGAACCACATGATTCATCAACAAGTACTTTCAGGACATAAAGAGAATCTATCCATGTCAGAAAACCGAATGAAGCAACAGGAAAACCAGCACCGTAGTGAAAGAAGTTTTGAAGTTGGGGATTGGGTTTTCTTGAGATTGCAACCTTACAAGCAAATGTCACTAAAGCAACAGTCAAAGAATAACAAGTTGTCTCCAAAATATTATGGCCCATATCAAATCATGCCGAAGATAGATAGTGTTGCCTACAAGCTTGAGTTGCCATCAACAACAAAGATACACCCATTTTTTCATGTTTCTTGTTTCAAGAAGGTAATTGGGAATAATATCCCTACTCAAAAAATATTACCAGAGCTTGATGAAGAAGGACAAATCATATTGGAACCAGAATGTATTCTTCAGAAACGCACAAGGAAGCTTAGGACCCGAACACTCACTCTGTGATGTCCCCATTTTTTATACACCAAGAACTGGAATTAGATTAATTAATTAAATATTAAAAACAGTCTTCCTTAACTTTAAAAGACCTTTTTAATTATTTAATTAATTAATTATATAATATATGATTTTATAGGACATTAATAAAGACTATATTCCTAATAAAGTCATTAATGTAAACTAAATCGGTTTGGCCAACCGAAAGATGACGAGGTTATAAGGAATATTGGCGGACATCTTGAAAAAACGGAGAATTGAATATGTTTCATTTTACATTAAGATCCTAAGAACAGAAACTCTCGGTATCCACTGCCATGTTTGAATGGAACCCCAGATATGGTTATTTGCAAATCATTTAGTTGTTCAATTGCAACAAAGTTGTTATAGATGGAAATGGCAGACAGAGTAGAGGTCCAATGTTTAATCACTGGTATGCCAATAGCAGGTTGGTTGGCATTGCTAGTTCATGCAATAACGAGAATATGTGTTGTTTATTTGTTCTGAAGATGATTCTATGAGGCCGACTAGAGACATCTATCTATTGTTATTTATTTGTTCTGAATCAATTCTTTAATGTCAAACTTGCTAGTCGACTCACATAAAAGCATGATATTTCCTTTGGTTCTGTTTCACAAACTTATTATTGACTGCCTCGACTCAATGCCGAAAGGAGTTTAATGTCATTATATTCTTGATAGGAAGGAGTTTAATATTTAAGATATCGAGCCATATTATGTATGAATATACTAAGTCATATCGAGAGTCTTTATTAATGAAATTTGTGAAGGCAAGCAATGACTAATTTATTAGCAAAGACTAGTGGTGAAGACCCGATATCAGGCTTGCGTGCATATTATCCTCAGTCAATTAGTCATTCTTATTCACAGCTTTCTGTCTATGGTTCATATCGTATTCACAAATATCTCCTTGATCGCAAATGATTGGGACCTACCCATGTGTATACTTGGTCATATCGTGGAAGGCGCAATGAAACCAAGTTATTATTATAGTGTGGAATTAAATCGCCGGTCAAAGGGAATCAAGAAGTTGCCATCCTTTTGAATATTAATAATCACTATCCTTGTTGATATTTGAATAATTCATGAGGTGCTGTCAGGGACAAAAAGACAAGTGGCCGTTACCATATAGAACCAATGTTGAAAATAAGATGTATATGCGACTACAGGAATTACATAAGGTACCCGAAGTCATATTAATACAAGGGAGACTGTTGTCGTGAGTTTGGAAAGAGGAGCCGTGTGCATCTAGGACATCTAATATCCAGCAAGCGTCAGAGTGAAGGAAACACATACACTGACGGTAACTAGTAAACAGCTGCTTATATATTTCTGGTGAAATACTACTGCCAATTCATGAATATGCCTACACAAGAAATACCTGAGAGGAGTATTACAAGTCAGCACTAATGCATAAATGATTTTTAGAATTTATTACTGCAGTCAATAGTTAGCATTATAATCTAAACTTGAGATAGCCATATTAGTGTTTCAATGAAAACACATTTTTTGAGTTGGATGGAAATATTTGTTCTTACTGTTATTTGCAACTCCTATTTTAATATACTGTAATTCTTGAATACTAGTTGGAATAAATATACGCACATTTAACTTTTCTATTGGGAGTAAACATCATGAATTGTTTGAAAAAATGCTTGACCCTGTAATTTCGATGAAACTAGAGCATCTTTGTATACAAAAGACAATATTGTAGTTTTAGCAGTCTTAGCAGAGTCAACATACCAAAGTTTTCAAGATAGATCATCAAAACAGTTTGCCAAATCACATTGTCAAACTAGGGAAATTGTTAATAATCTTGGCCCAAGAGGTCAGGGTTATTATAGTGGTATCATAGCCACTATCCTGCCAACCTAAGGGTTCTCAATGACAGCTTACATCAATTGCCCGAGTTATGGATGGAAGATTGTTACCTACCTTCCTACCTTCCTCACCAACACAGGAAAAGAAGCCTACCGTGGAAAAAAATTTAATAGACCTTGCCCAGTCTCAACAAAAGATAAATCACGATTTTGTTCAAACACAACACAAGATAAATCGTGATTTGCAGTGTCTTGCAAATTCGCTTTCAAGGGAATCCAAGCACTCTAATGTTTCATCCACACCTATAGGTAAAGGAGTTCATGATCTATTTGCATAGAGTATAGGGAGATTTGCAAAACTCTTCATGAGAAGTTTGAGAGACATGCTCATGTAGTATCTAATGATGAACGTTTGTTTAATCACAACTCTAACCAATCGTTCATGGGTGAAGATTGTTATGCATCCACAAGTGAGATGGTTGATTATATTGTTCACAAGCTTCCTACACATGAAGATAAATCAGTACATGGCAGCCAAGGCCACTTTGATCAAAAGCCCCTCATATTGGAAGACTTAGAAGATAATTTTATGGTAAAGGAAGAAAAGATAGTGGAAGTGCTATCAAGGGTGGATAAAACTCATAAACACATTGAAGACCTCATTTGGACAACCCAAATTGAGGAGAGACAGAAAGGAATGGTAACTGGTATTACCCATACACACTTGCACTCTATCAAAGAAGCGTTGGTATTCATGAAAGGTGACTATTTGCAATTGCTCAAGCATAGAGACATGGTTGTCAAGTTGGTGGAAGACAGATAGGGAGATTATTGATCTTTTCCTTAAGTTGAGTAGAGCTCATTACTCAATGCACGAAACAGAAAATCAGATGTGTGTTGTAGCCACCTCTCAAGAGCAAAAGGACAATACAAGAGGTGTGGAGTTTGAAAAATTTGATGAAGGGATTGAAGTGCTTCATCGGGATGCATTTGTGAGTTGGGCAGATCAAATTGCTTGTGAAAAAACAAGGAGCAGCCATGAGATTGAGGCTACGCTTGGTGAGTTTGTCAATGACATTCAAGAAGTCACCAATGAAAGGGACAAAGAATTACCTTGCAGCCTTGGCGCAGCTGTAGATCATAGAGAAACATGTGAAATTCAGATCTTTGAACCAGCAGTGGATGAAGGGCAATCCTCACGGGTGGAGGAATTTGATAGCACTACAAAGATACTTTATGAAGGGTCTGATTTTCAGTGTATGGACAGCAGCCTTCTATTTCCATTTCAATATGAGATGATAAGTTTGAAATGCAAGCAAGTTGATTTTGATCATCATAGCATCCAAGATGAAGATCTTTTTCAGACATCACCACCTCTTATCACATGGGGAGGACGTAGCAATGAAGTGTTTGAGGATTCCAAAGATAGCATAGAGAAAGAAGAAATAAGGCAGTCTGAAAGAATGAATGAAGAATGGATACAAAGAGCCAAGGAGGCTAAGTTGGTGGCTGCGCATGCAAGACAGCGCCTACAACAAGTCAAAGAACAAGTCAAACACTTGGATCTAACAAGACAACAACGGGAAGCTTACCGTAGGTTCCTGTTTTTGCAAAAGGAAAACGCTATAGAGGCTGAGCATAAAGAACAATCAGATTTGTATGAATCAGAAAATTCATATTATTCACATGTTGGTAGTTATTGGGTTGATGAGACATGTCATTTGCAAGGCTTAATGAAGACATCAATCTTGATGGAACCAGATAAATGTATGCATACACGTTTGAACCAGTGAGTAAAGTGTTATTGTTACAGGGTTAGATGAGGCCACTTTTGAATCAGATTTGAGTGAGGATCAAACTATTTTTTGAACAACTTTATGAGTCAACTTATGACTTAACACAACCACATATGTAAAACCAAACAAGAAAACTTCTATCTTACTATGGATACCAGTGATACCAGTATGAAAATCACTTGTACTATTGTATTGCTGTAATTTTCCAACCTAAGCCATCTTTGTTGATGGCCATAACCTCAGTATTTCACAATCACAACTAATTGAATGGAATTTCCTATTGAGAATTCAAAATGTTTAGGAGATAAGGCCAACACCTGATGCCCAACATCGCAGCTGACCATTTCATGATCAGATGACAAGCTAAAATCCTAATCTTTTAATGTTATTGGGTTATAAAGTAGTTAACCTATGGTATGCTTACCTATCGATCAAGTCATTTTATTTTCAACATTCATAATTCCTAGGTAGTTAGTGTCATCAGGACTTTGCAATGCCCAACGTAACACAAGCTATATATAGCTGCTAGGTAATCATTTTCTAGGAATTAAGTTATGTGTTTTGCTCATAATCAGAATATTCAGGAGATCATCCCCTCAAAGTAACTCTGCTTTCATTATGTACTTTAGCTCTCGTCATCAGGTATGATCTATTTCAGATCTTAAGATATGTGTATTTCATCTGTTTCAATGCCTAGCCAAGATCTGGCGTGTCATCTCTGCTACATTCCAAATTTCATATTTTGTGAACATAATGTGTATACAATTGGTTCAGTCTTGTTATGTTGTGAACAATGAAATAATTTCATTATTTCTGGTGTAATATCTATGCATATACTATGAGCATTTCATGGCAAGCCATTAAAAGCAAAAATTGATAAAAGTGACCTAGAATCTAGCTAATTGTAAAACATCATGCTTCATCAGTATAACATGCATCTATTCTGCTCCAAAATTTATCAAGGCATAAGCCAATTGAACAATGTGATTAATGAGTTTGTCTAATTCCATTTCTTTAATCTGCATTTAAAAGCTCTATAAATGCGATCACAAGACAGTTTTCCTTTTTCCCCATTAATATTGTTATTTAATACCTGATTTTCTTGCCATGTCTTGGATACTCTTTTTCACTAGGTTAAGGAATTCCTAAGATAAAAAGGTATAAAATTGAACATAAATTAAAATAATACTTGGTTGACAGTTAGCCTGAAGTATCAACTGATTCTGGAAATGCCTATACTCCAAAACAAATAGTTAATATACTCTGTACCACTTCTGGATACGTAATTTAACACCTACCAAAACTTGGAATCTTAAATAAGCGGCAAACATCTTGACCAGGGTAGTGCAGGATCATTTGACAGTTATGTTTTTGGTGCAGCTACATGATAGGCGTCGTTCCAATTTAGGGAAAGGGGAATTTGAAGGAAATGAAATGATATTTCATCTCGCAGGGAGTTATGCGGAAGGCATTTTCTCTCCCAGCTTGGGGCCGGGAGGAGAAGTGGAAGGAAATGAAAGTGGATAATGGAAGAATGGGATGATAATGGAAAGGAGGGTCTTCTAAAAATTTTGAAATAAAAGCCCATGCTGTGTAAAAGTCTGGAATACCCAAATAAAACAAAATATCAGATGATCATTCAATTCCAAAAAAAGATGAATCGTTAAGGGGAAAATTTCCCTTACAAAATACATACAGATTAGCTTACGTACATTGCAAGTTAAAATTTTACAAGAACCATTCATCAGGGTACAAACACACTCATGCACCCACACACATATAAGCAGTTTAAGCATGCATGCCCACACAGACAAAATATGAGTTAGAATACAGAGAAGAAAAGACATACTATGTTTGGGTTCTGAACTTTTGCTTCTACTGTTTTGTAATAAAGCTATATAGCTTTATTTGCAGGTTTTGTTCTTAAATTATCTGTGGCACTGTTTCTTAGTTCAATTTTCTTGATGGAATTTGGACCTACATCTCCGTTTAGAATAGAAAGACACTTTCCATGAATATTTTCCCAGGAAATTGATCCAGTGCAGAATACTAACAGCCGCACATGTTGCACAATTACCCTCACTATAACTGATTTTTGAAATGTTAATGCATCCGCAACATGCTTTGAAAAAATCCATAATGTCGAATAATGCTTTGTACCCCAAGGCCAGTAGACCATCCTATGCTCTAGAGAAGTCTTAATAGCCTATATCTACAACACACCAAAATAGAACATCAACAAAGGGCAGTCAATCTCTCCTTGCACCCAGTGATCATCAAATTTGATCAACTCCTAAAAGAAATGGAATGGCCACCCAAGATCACTAATAAATATAGTTGGTTTTGTAAAAGTATATACTATATATATAAGGACAGGTTTCAAAGGATGCCAAAAAATTTCCAAAATTTTGTAGATGGCAGGGGAATGGATATAGATATTAAATACAAGTAACAGAATGATACTGCTGTAGAAGTTTGAAAATGACAAATTGTCAAAAATCTGCTTCTAAGTTTATAACACTGCCATAGATGCCTGAAAACGAGATTAGCACTGCAGTAGATGCTTACAACACTGCTATAGATGCTCACAACCCTACTGTTTATCACGCTATAACTTAAACAGAAATGGCAAAATACAAACAATAAAATGAGAAATCATAGTGGGCTGGGCCAAATAGACATAAACTAAATATTATATTATGCTGAGAAGGCTTTTGGGGAGCACACAACCCAATTTTTCAATTTAAAAAAGTACATTCGCAGGGGACATCAAATCATGTCTGGGACAACCTAGCATTCCCGAATGAGTAGGCATTCCCCTTGCATAGGGCGCATCCCAGGGACATCCCCAAGAAACTCAGAAAATTGGGGATGGCAGGAGCACATTTTGTCCCCTGCCCACATCCCCAAGGCATCACCTTTTGAGGAAATGGCAAAAAACAGAGGGGGATGTGAAAGATTCCTTCCTCAATCTGATCTGAATTTTCTGATTTTGGGTTTTCTTGGAATCTTTGACCAATGTATAGGATAGGTTTTGTTTTGTTTGTGTTTTGTCTTTTTTCTTATTTTTTTGTGTTTTTCTGAGCTATGCGAAATGCATGACATGTACAATGCTGATAAAGGAAAAATAACCAAACATGCAATGATTCTATTAATTAAAAGACTGAAATTACATAGATATAGGCCAACTGCAACATACCCATTCATCCAAAGACCAGGAGATGGCTTTGTACAAGGCTGCAACTGAAATTTCAGGTCTGATACAACCCTAATACAGCAAATTCGAACTCTCTCAGCTCTACAAATGACTACCCAATTCGTTTCCAAGTGTGAGAGGAGTTGTGTCACTACTGTTTGAAACTTCTCAACTTCAAAACTTCAAAAAACTTCACTTAACATTTAGGGTTTGAAGCCCAAATGCCAAACAAAGGTGCGGCTGCCTGTGCAACTGCTGAAAGATGGTAGAAATGTCCTCTAAAAGGACTGATCTGCAATCTAATGAGAATTTTTGTCCCCAAAATGGACTGATCTATTATAACCCCAAATAATGCTGCCAACTCCACACTGAAGTTGGATAATGGTGAATCCTGTCACCAAGAGAAATGGGTTTTTGTCCAAATCTCCAAATTCTCCCAAAAGTTTGTGTTCCTAGAAGCTCCAAGCTCTTCAAACCCTCAAGTTTGCTGCTGCTCTGAAATTGAAGCCATAAGAATGAATCCAAAATTGACAAAAATGCCTTTCTATCTTCTCCAAGAGGGGTCAACCCTTTTTGGGTTACTATTTGGCCTAAAACTTCATAAAATAACATTGAGGGTCTAATTTTACATTGTGACCTTTTTAAAACAACCTAAGTTCTAGGATGGGGGTGCACTTTTCACTATTCACTTTCTAATTTGTTGTTACTATTCATCATTCACTATTCCATTAAATCCAACTTCATTATTTCCAATTTATCCCTAGCTTAATCAATTGAACTTAGACTTTGAAAGGCTCGAATAGCTCCCGACAAGGTTCCACAACCTCGAAATGGGTCCCCTATCCATACTACTAACCTACGGGAACCCTCGTAATGGGTCCCCTATCCATACTGCTAACCTGCGGGAACCCTCGTAATGGGTCAACCTCTGCAAAAGATATAAATGCCTAAGAAAGGGACATTACAGGATGTGTACCCAAGGAACACTGTAAACTTTCAGAATCATATAATTCATGCCAATACCAGGATATCAAATCTAGTCCTAACTTGGATCAGACCTCAACTATGACCAATATTTGTAGTGCATATACAAACATCTAATACCTCAAAATCTAACTTGCCAAATCGGGTATAGGTACAGATATGTGGTTACAATATGTCGGTACAGCAGGTTTTTTTTTGGGGAGGGGGGACATTTGGGGTACGTCCATACAAAAATATATATATATGCAGCCTAAAAACAAAATTAGGTTTACAATGTCATATACCAATGCATATGCTAAACAAAACCATGACAAATTTCAATTTTTGAAACATAATATACTAATTTAAATTCAGTTTCCAATATCAAAAGGATCAAAATGGAATGTCATGATAGATAATCATTGTTTAACATTTAAATAATATAAATAGTAACCAATTCACTAATTTCCATATGTCATGCCCCCGAAATTGTAACACTAAATATGGAATATTGAAATACAAATAACAAAATTGAATAAATATCAAAATATAAATATAATTATTGCCATTTAAATATTATAATTATCATAGATAATATTAGAATTATAATATAATTATCATAATATGAAATAGAACAATTAATTATATTGTAAATATCATAATAATAAAAATAATATTAACAATATTCAAGAAACTAATATTATATGACTATGCCTTAATAAATAAGTAAATCTAAGAGTATCGATTCATTTCATACCTGTTGGAGGCTGATCTTACTCAAAGAGCACTGATAATTATACTAACAAAGGCATCCCGTGCGCGAATAACTTAGAGAATAGGGACGGTCACCGGCCCAAGCAACCGGGGTACTTAAAAGACTAGATACTTCCCGCCAAAGACCATTGAAACAGATGCAAACACCTAACAAGCAGTCTTACAGAAGCAAGCAGCAATCCAAGCACAACCTGCATGAGGCACCGCCTGGCATACAGGAACAGCAGGCAGAGGGATAGAAAGAAACAGACTGAGTGAAACAAAAACAGAAGAAGACCGGGTCCAACAGAAGGGTAGTGATGAAGGGTTCAGGGCAGGCGGACACTATTCAAGAGGAGCGGAAGGGCAGGTGAAAAGGCAGACGGAAGAGGCAGGCAGGTTCTGGTAGTGGTAATAGTGGGATGTGCATGAGGCAACTAATAAATCAGCAACAAGGGGAGTAAGTAAATATAATCACATATAAATATATATACAAATATATAAGTTAAATATAAATATATATGTCAGGTAGGTAGTAATGATGCTTTAATATAAGTATGAATAATAGATTTCTATCTGTTTGATCTATGCTAACGATATCTCTGGAGTGTTAAGAACAGGATCAACTGGAAAAGGACAGAGAAGCCAGCAGATATAATCTGTCAGTATCAATTATTTTATGATTTAAGAAATATGAAACTAGTGCATCAATTAGTTTAAATTATTTTCAGAATTATAAATTAATATATATTGTGGTAGGATATTAATAGAGGATTATAACATATCATTTAAAATGATTCATGCATATTACCTTATGATAGCATATTCATAATTCATTGTATATTACTAATGTGATTATTGCAAATACGATTTCAATTAGTTTATAAGGGGCCCAATCACGAGGAAATGAAAGGGGATGGAGCGATGAGGGAATTAGAATCTTCACTAAATGGGCCACCCCATATGAATGGCATGCGCCACATGAGGTCAAGGAGGCTAACACACCCCTTCAAACTCCCCCCTCTTCCATGATCTCCCATGACTGAGAATCCTCAAGGTGGAGTAACAATCAGATTAACGGATTTACGTTAGAATTATTAATGTTAAATCATGATATACTATTTGTTAGGCGATTGTTGTAATTGATTTTTAACTTGTCTATAGGGATTAAATCGAGCCAAGGTACTCTCTAAATCCGCTATTTGCTTGGAAATTGATAATTTAGGGTAAAATTGGTATGTCCCCAATTAGGGGACATTACAGCATCATATGGGTCATCATCAAGAGTCAAGACCAAGATCATCAACAACATTAATGTTAGATGATGGAACCCCACTGGAGCACTTGCACTAAAAGTATGCTAACTACTTGACTCCTCAAAAACTGAAGATTGTGCAGCAAAAGAAAGATCCAGGTGCTCGCTTCGGTTCTACATCCCACAACTTTGCTGCCCCTTCCTTGTACTCATCATCTTTGTGAGTATGAAGACACAAGTTGGAATAAACAAAAACTAGCTCCACTACTTTGCTTGATGTCAATCGATTGTGCTTCATTGAGTGGATGAAGGAGTATGTACTCCAATTCCTCTCAGTTGAAGAAGAACTAGCAACCTATTGAAGCAAAGTGAGCTCTCATTAGAGTTGTTAAATTAAAGAAATTGTAAATCAAACTTCAAATTTGAAAATAATGCCTTTTAAATGATAAAACTTAAAAGTTAAAACCAAATTTAGAGTGGTAAAAATTCAAAACTTACTAGAGATAAAAATTTTGTTGCAAGAACTTGAAGGTGTGGCATCTTGTGGCCATTGAGGTACCACCAAGAGTGAGCATCCTTCCTATATGTTTCATGGAGAGTAGAAGCACTTTGACCACAAGAGGAAACAAAATCAGCAAATTCAGTTGTAACTACATCTTCCATATCACGATCAGTGAAGAGTTTAGTAAGAGCTTTACTAAACCCTTCGCTGGCTTTTGTATCACAGTATGGTGGCACTCCTGTTGGTATAGCAAGGACCTCTTCACTGTAATATTTGGGAGTCAAAATGAAGGCAAGAAGATGGAGTGGGGTGGTCCTTTTGTTCCACCACTCAACACAAATTGACTGCACCTCTTTGAAGAAGGTTTCTTCAGGATCTTGCTCTTTTGCATTTATGATGGATTTCATCTTCTCAAGCATTGAGTCGATGCCATCATAAACCTCCCCCAAGCATGGCCTATCCATGTCAATAAAGCATATCATACTCATGATGGGCTCGGTGAAACTAAGAAGATATTCCACCCAATCCCACTAAGTGTCATCTAGAATCTTTTGTTTTACATTTGTTTCCCTCCCAGTGTTTGATTGCTTCCATATAGACCGTGATTGGCTAATGACCATAGCAGAAAGCGCCTCTCGCGCCTTCACAAATCTTCTCAAGACAATTGTGTTGGATGCAAATCTAGTCTCAACCGCCTATTTGAAAATAAAAATTAAATAATTAAAATCAATATATATATATATATATAAAGTAAAACATAACATCAAAAAATTACATTGTTTGAAGTTTGAGTTACCTTCAGTAGCTCTAGTTGCGAGAATGATCTAAAAATAGCTTGCGACATGTGGTGATTTGTTATGAACATTTGGATCTCTTCAACTTCAGCATAGACTTGTTTGATCCAATCTATTTTTGTACCCAACTTTTGTAGCATGAGGTTGAGGGAATGCACGAGAATCGTGTCTCAACTAACATACCAGCAGCTCTATAATTCTTTGCATTGTCCATTATAACTTGGACAACATTTTGAGGACCCACTTCATTAATGCATTATATAAGGATGTCAGCAATAAATTGTGCATCCTTTACCTACTCCTCATAATCCACAGCTTTTAGAAACATTGCCCCTTTAGGGCACACTACAATCACATTAATTAATGGTCTATTTCTTGCATCCTTCCATCCATTGGAAATAATAGACAAACATGTTTCTTTCCATGAGGCCTTGATCAGAGATAATGAATCTTCTATATGTTTGACCTCCCTCAACAATAAAGTGTTTTGCACCTTCTCATAACCTGGGGTTGTGTACCCATTTGCAGCTTCATTTATTATTCTTACCATGTCTTGCTAATAGGGTGATCGAACAATGTTGAAAGATAAACCATTTGCATAGAGGCATCTTGCAATGGTTTGATTAGCAACATCTTTGGCATCATTATTAAATGCCCTCTCCAATGGTCCCTTTGCTCTCTTCGAAATAGCAGCCTCAATTTCATTTCTACTCAAAAAAGGATGTCTTTCTACTACAATATCAGGGCCAACACTATGTGTGTGAGATGAAGAAGTAGGTGGCCTCTACGAGTCCCTTCCTGTACTCAATGGATGCCCCATTCTATTTTCAACCCTTGCATCTTCTTCCTCTTGCTCCTTAATATATTCTACCATTTTAGAAGGTGGTATAGGTATATTATTTTTTCCTGGACATGCTCTAATTCCCTTCCCAAGAATTGCACACAAATGCCCTTTCACCCGACTGTAGGAACTAGTGTACTACTTATCACACCCAGGGCATATCCAAACATATGTCCCCCAACCAGGAATCTACTCTACCATTTCTAAATGCCTCCGTAGCGGCGAAGTCGAGTCAATGTTGAATGAGAGTTTGTCGATGGACAAAACTAGCTACCATGATATTTAGAAACAATCTCTATGTGCAACAAACCTGCAATTTGTTAAGAGAATTTTCAATAAATTAATTAATTAAATAAAAAACTTATTATCTATATTATCTATGTAACGTCTAAAATTATAAACCTAAACAATAAACATTAAATCTTTTATATTTTTATTATTTATTCTTGATAATTTAGTCTTTAAGTTTCTCGTGGAAACCCCTCCTAAACATCTGAACCAAGTCATAACAAAGCTCCAACAAGGAGTCACTATTAGGCTTGACCATTTTTCATGTTTCTTGCTCATCACACCCAAGGCATATCCAAACATATGTCCCCCAACCAGGAATCTACTCTACCATTTCTAAATGCCTCCGTAGCGGCGAAGTCGAGTCAATGTTGAATGAGAGTTTGTCGATGGACAAAACTAGCTACCATGGTATTTAGAAACAATCTCTATGTGCAACAAACCTGCAATTTGTGAAGAGAATTTTGAATAAATTAATTAATTAAATAATATACTTATTATCTATATTATCTATGTAACATCTAAAATTATAAACCTAAACAGTAAACATTATATCTTTTATAGTTTTATTATTTATTCTTGATAATTTAGTCTTTAAGTTTCTCGTGGAAACCCCTCCTAAACATCCAAACCAAGTCATAACAAAGCTCCAACAAGGAGTCACTATTAGGCTTGACTATTTTTCATGTTTCAATCAAAATCATTTTTGTAATGTTCCCTTTTTCGGACTTAGTGAGCGGAAAGGAGATAATTTAATTAATTAAATAAAGTTGTCTTAAATTGATACTTTTAGGCAACGTGTTTAATTAATTATTAAGATGAATATTTTATTAAAGTGACTTTAGCTGGGGACCAAAAATAAAACAATATAAAGTCACTTTTGTGGAGGGAAAATAATTATGAATTATTAATATAAAAGTGACTTTTAAATATATTTTTCCAATGATTTTAATTTAATTAATTTGGAAAGGTGACTTAAGTGATTTAAAAAGGACAAATATTATAAGTCACTTTACAAAAGTGCTTTCTTGATTTATTTTAAGGCAGGAATTAAAAGGTACCTTTGGGAAGGTTCTATGGGGAAATTATAAAAGGTGAATTGGAAGCT
Source organism: Sequoia sempervirens (assembly GCA_007258455.2). NCBI lineage: Eukaryota > Viridiplantae > Streptophyta > Pinopsida > Cupressales > Cupressaceae > Sequoia > Sequoia sempervirens. The sequence continues at coordinate 538,503,111 of VDFB02000015.1, forward strand.
CAATTGCATATGCTTGACTCTATTTTCTTGGTGAAAACTTGAAGCTTTCAGTGAGAGCAAACCCTAGGACGAAAACCCTAAAGGAATTGGTTTCGGTGGTGAGACATCTATCCTAGCCGATTTACAGGTGGAATCACACAGGTGCAAAATGATTAAAGATTAAATAATTTATCAAAGATTTGTAGGCAAATAATTAATTTGCATTTGTGGTTCATACAAATGGTGAAAGAATCAAAAATGCAAGTGTTGTGTGTGCAAGGTGACATTGGATAAGTGCAATGTGTGCAGTAGAAGGTTGAATTTAAAATATTATATTTTTTAATTGGCTGAGTGGTTTCCAGTCATACTATTTTCATATTTCTTATGGAGGCCGTACAACATCCATAAGCAACAAAAAGGAGCGATTAATATATTAGAAGGCTTTTATAGCCTTTTTACTTCCTAGCGCAACCTATTTTGGAGTTTCAAAAATTGCAGCAGCTTCTACCAAGGATGTATCATCTTATTTGGAGCTGCCATACAAATATTGAGGGGAGCCATACCATTATTTGGATACCATACAACTATCATAAGGGACTTAAAGTATATGAATCTGCTGATTGGTCCAGGTCAGCAATGACATTATATTTGTTGTCATTAGATTTATGTTAGAATCATATTGAATGTATTTCTGAGTGTGTGTGTGTGTGTGAATAATAATCTGCAACAGCAAATAACATGTTTGGGAATAAAATGATATTTAATGTCTAAAAATTTCACTAGTTTAGTATAAAAAAATATTATTGAAATCCGAGCATTGAAGAAATCAGTTAGCAGCTGGTTTAATAAAAATTTCTGTCAAAGAACATTGTCTTATACATTCAGAATTAGTTGAAGGTAAACTGTTTAACGAAATGTCCATGCATAATAAACTGTGAAAATTGCAAAATTTTGGTTTTAAAAATTGGGTCAGAATATTACAATTTTTTACACTTTAACACCATCATGTGTCACAATAAAGTTTTTGTTGTTTTAGGTTTTCAACTTTTAGTCTTCTGAGTTGCTTGCTGCTTGTATTTAGAGTTTTTTAATGATTTTTTAAGAATATGCCTCCCAAGAGCATTGGGAGACACAAATGGGCATCTACAAAAACAGGAGACATCTCTGTACCCATTTCCCATAATAGAGACACATACCAATTAGTATGAAACACATCTCCCTTATGCAAATATCATGCAACAACGCAAAGTCTAACCCTTTTATGCTGCAACTGTTATTTATATTACCATCTAGAAATGGCAATATATTTATATTACCATATAGAAATGGCAATAAACATAGTAACCAAGAAACAGGTACTAGTATGGGAGATAGGGATGATAATTGGTATGCCATTTTTCTGAAATATGGGAGAAGAGTACTTGGACACATCAAATTATTAATTAAAAAAATTTAAATACTCAATTTATAGGATAAATTTTTAAAATGCAATGGCTATGTCACTTTAAAAATAGTAAAATCCTTGTCAATTCTGCCACAACAAAGAGTAAAAAATGTTTGCAAAACCAAACCCAGCACTCACACAAGGTCTGGAAGAGAGCAGTTGCTTATGCGAAAAAGATGGATAACCAAGCATAAACAAAGCATTACATAAAAAAAAATTCCAAGAAAGCATAGTAGCAAAGATAGAAACATTAAACAAGATTAAAACATTTGAAAAAAATCAAAAAATCAGGAGTTTTAGGTTGTGATGAGTAGCAGCTGGTCAGGTTGATGGGCCTGCATAGTTGTGGTGTTTGACATGAGCGGAGGAGCACCATTTCTCCTTCCATTCAACCATTTCAGCAGCAAACCAGACTGTAGTTATGGTTAGTTTTGATAGCTTTGTTATGATCGGTTAGTCATGTTGAAATGTCCGGCACAATTTTAAATTATAGAGAATGCTGCTAGAAAATAATAAAGCCATTCAGGAGAAAGAGTTCTGCTCAGTTCTTGTTCAGCTAGAGAGTGTTCTTGTTCAGTTTGGTAGATGATAGAGGATAGGCACTTCATCATTCAGCTAGAGAGTGTTCTTCAGATCTGCCATTAGCCTGATTGTAAAAATTTTGTAGCCATTATATACTATATGGTCTCATTGTTAACCATTACATTTCAAGTGAGCTTAACACTTATTGTATGGGAGACATATTTATACACTGGAAATATTTTCAATGAAATAGAATGTGTTGCTTACAGCCATGTTTTATTTTCTGACATTCATGTGACTTCACTCTCTTCTGGAATCTGTGTTATGAGGATAATTTTTTATGGGAATCTTTCAGATCTGTCAGGAAAGACAAATATCGTGTTAGCGCAATTGATCATAGCACCAATCATGGCAAATTGTATGACAATTTGTTAAATTATTTTTTCATTTTTATATTCTGATAATTCTGAGTGTTAGTGAGGCATTCTGAATGTGAATTTTCTTAGGAGCTTTAAATAATCTCATCAGATTTGATGTTATCTTTTCATCTTTTTGCAAATCTGTAAATGCTTTAGATATGGGTATGGAAGCATGCAGGTTAGATTGTAAGATACCTAGTCTGATCACACACAACCAACAGTAGTCTGGGAAATGACAAACGCAGTACTCACACAGTTATGATGATTCTTCCAGATCTAATTGAACTCCAAAACATAAATTTTAATATTGCCAGAAATAATACTGGAAATCAATCTTTAATCGACACAGTAATAAACTATTCTCTGACTGTAGTAATCTACTGAAATCGGTGTGCACAATAACAATGTAAGGCCACCAATACATTCAGATCGTACACCACACAATTCTGCAATATTATCTATTAAGTCCAAAGTACACAAACACAGCAAAGATAAACTTGGTAGATTCAGTTCTTTAAACAACTGCTAATGGTGTCATTTGCATCTCACATACACGGGTCTCTGGCTAAGATGATGGCTCCCTGTGCAATTATTCGCTCAGACACCAATTAATTCTGCACGCTGGAAACAAGAGAAATAGATCTCTATCAAACTGTCCGGTATGCACACTTGCCCTAGCTCTGGAGGATCGGTCACCTTTAACAACTGCCTGGAAGTGGTAATGACAGTGCTTGAAAAGACACGGAATACCACTGTGACCAATTTGCAGGCACAATGCCACTGAAAAATAATCACCAGACAAACTCCATGCAGATCGCAATCTGCAGGGCCCCCTTGTCACAACCAATAGAATCCGCAACCATACAAGTTTGTAGATCATGTCACATGAGTTTAGGAGGGAGGTAACCAAGTGCACATGAAGACAATGCGCTTATTAGCTGGTGCCCAGAATTGGATCAAGCACTTTGGTGGAGTATGAGTACGCCCAGGCAAGGAGAGATTATGCAATGCGATCTCTAGGTGACGCAAGACTGGGGAGTTGGTCAAAGCCTAAGGCTTGGCCAATAGCGCCGAAGTATATCATTCCCATGCAAGCCTGGATGGGGCGCAATGTAGGCTCAGATTAAGATCCCGAAACCTGTAAAACGAAATATATTAACTTGAATTTGCTGAAGCAAGATGATGAACGTAATGTCCCCTTTTTAGCTCGTTACCGTTTTCTGGTGGATTAGCATATTACCTGACCCTCTTAGGCTAATGGAGATGGTTAGAAGGTGTTGTTTGGCAGTTATCTGGTTGTTTTCTTCTCCAGAGCATAGTTTGGTTTAGGATTGGCCTTTGCAGAGGATTTGGGACTCAAATATGCACACTTACTATTTATAGTAAGTCACCTAATCAGCGGAGTCCAGTGTTACTATTTATGCTAAGGCACTTGGACGTGTCATGGATGCAATGTTGATCCCCGGGGTTCAATTGCTATGGTGAATTAATGATTATTAAAGGAGTTATTATCATTAAAGTGACTTTTAATGATAATTAAATATTATAAAAGCATATTATAAAGTTTATAATTGCACTTTATGTCCAATGGGGCCATGGGACTTTAAAAGTTCATTAATGAGTCTTATTAATTGGGCGCCCATTTTGAGGAGATATTTAATAAAGTCAAAAGTGCACATTTATTATATTTAAATGAATTAAAAAGTGCCTTTTGGGGATCGACCTCTTCATGGGAGGCTATATAAAGCCATCAAAAGCAAATATTCAATTCATTCAATCATTATATACTTATGCTTTTTGGTGAGTTTGCCGTGAGGAGAAGAAGAATGAGGGTTTCTGCATTTCTGGTCATTGAGAACGTTGTCCCTCTTTGATTTTTGCGTTCCTGAGGTGGTGAAAGATCTTCTGAAGGATTGCTTAACTGTTGGCTTCATCCAGAGGTCAAGTTTGAGCTTATTGGAGAAGTTTTGGTGAAGATTAGAAGGGTTTCATTGTTAAAAATCTCAGAACTTACATTGCTGTGAGCATTTATTAATAACACCAGCTAGCTGGCCGTACTTCTGCATTCTACAGGCCACAATCATTAGTTTCAGCCAGCCGTTATGCACTTTCAGACTGGGTATAGTCATCACTAGGAAAAATGCCTAGATTTGAGAGCTAATTTCATCCTCTTTAGAGGCGTCTATGCCATTAAAGCTAGGAGCTGTGTACTAAGCATGGGAGAAGTTAATTTCAGGGACAGATCGATTGCAATAAGGCTGCAGCTACAGCAGAAAAATTATTTCCAGATTTGTATGTGCATGGTCAAGTTCCTGGTGTGCATGGTCAAGTTCCTGGTATGCTCCTTATGTAAATTCAATGAAGAAATTCAATATCAAATAAAGTTATTAATTTTCAGCTTAGTAGCATTGTGCATTTGCATTTTATTTGTATATCTCTCTATTCCCTGTATTTGCATTACCTGGCATCATCATTGGAAAATACAAAAAAACAAATATCATTCAAAAACCAAACAAAGATACATCAGTTGCACTTAAAAGTTTGAGGCAAGGACAGGAGGGTTCTTACAATGAAGAATCACAGTTGCAAGGCAGGGGTAGCGTCCAACCTTGCACGAATTCTCAGAGGGTTTTGTCTCAAAGAAATTCCATAGACTTCCGTCCAACCATGATTCGATGCCTTCCATGAAGAAATGAGCTAGTATAAATATCAACTAGCAGCGCCTCCTCAAATGAGTCGGCCACAGGAAAAAATCGGATTTAAATTTTATTTAGTAATAATTTAAATATATTTTAATATTAAATATTATTTAAAATTCATAATAGTATTAAAAAACACTATTCCTGACCAGAAGTGTTTAGGACCTCTTTAAAATTCGGGGACATGACATAGGATTATATTTCTTTATCTAAATAAGTTCTGATCTGATTTATGTGTGAATCGTTGTCTAAATTGTTAGTGACAAATTATGGGGCAATTAGACATAGAGGGTCCCATTGATTATCAAATCTGGTGCATTCAATGTATTATTTACTAATGACTACCTAAGAATTGTAAGGGAATCCCTCCTTGGTCTTGCAAAACCATAAGTGAGGGACGTAGGCCCCATTCTAGCAGCTGTCTACTTAGTTAAGTGCTATATCTCGATAAAAGAGAAACATAATGAGAAAAAACAATTACCCATAATCCAAGAAAGCAGTAGCAAACTAAATCTCTTTTCCAAGAACTATATAGGGTGTTGAATCGAGCAACAACACACAGCTTCAGTTTGGGTCCTGGAAATGCATCTATGAATCTGCACATGAAAGAGTTCTCTTTTAAGATCCAGATATTATTTTCCATTCCTTCTATGGAGAAAGAGACTCTAGGTGAATTGAGCATTCTGAGATAGCATCTATTTTCATGCTGGCTGGGATTTGAGGCATTAGCACAACTATACAACATTTTGCACATGATATTATATGTACTGAAGAAGTTCTTTTGGACTTCTAAGGGATCTTGTGAGACCACTTGCTTGAAGCTTTGCTGTGTGGGAGGTTCTGGGAAGAGCATGGCCTCCTCAAAGGAGGGAGCTTTACTCCTAGAGGCCTGTTTTACTAAGGGTGAGAATAGACTTGATTTAATGAGGAAAAGGAGAGTATGAAAGGAGGTCAGTTACAAAGTATAGAAGCAATGGACAAAAACCTTTTGTATATTAATGAACAAACCCTGTGGACTGAATAACTTGATCTTATATAGCCTGGCCAAAGAAGACCCAATAGCAAATCATTTTGCGAATTTAAAAGCCAAACCATATTCAATTATCATCACCCTTCAGTACACATATACACAAGTGATGTGGTGTGCTTTGATTGGTGGTGTTACAAGATCATGTCCAAAGAAATATGAAAAATAATGTAAAAATCCAAAACATAAGAAAAACTAATTATTGATGTAGTTGTGACTAGGGGGACCTTATAGGTAACCCGATCATGCAGCCCAAACACACCTCTACACATGTCGATTCCACAAACATGTTTTATTTCTTTATTAGAATTTCATTACAGAGCTTTCAAACATAGATCACCCTAAACCAATTACAAGCATGGCCTTATTCTCTCTACTCTCTCCAAAGGCCCCTAAAAATGAAGACAATGTTTCTTTTAATACTTCAGGCCTTATTCAAGATCTGGAAATTACAAGAACTAAATCGCTGCAGAAACGTCAAAGTGCAGCAGCAGGTTGAAAGTCCTACAAGTGCAGATGCAAGCCAAAAGTCCGCAGATGCAGATGCAAATGGAAAATTAGCAAACGGCTAGATCCAATAGGAAATTCTGCTTCATGTTTAGTAGGCCGACAAAACTCCGCAATCATACATGGTCACGTCATCATCCTACTGAAGTCGGCTTATGGCATGCTGACATCCTCGGCGAAACTGTTCATCTAAACTAGTTGATTAAACTTGCAAAGGTTCAATGCACTTGATTTTACCCACAAATTTCAGATGACCAAGGAAAACCCACAAGCCAATAGGAAGTGAAAGTTTTGCAAACTGGTTCACTATCAGATTCTCGTAAATAGCCGAGTCACTTGAAAAACCCAGCACTTCGTACAATGCTAACATCAAACTTAAATCATCGTATTTGGTTCAGTTACATTCCGCAACTATCCAATACCTACATCATTCTTACGTCATCATCAGAACTAATCATCTAAACCAGTTCTTTAAATTGAAGAAGTCCATTTCATTTGAATTTACCCACAAATACCCGCAAGGTAGATGGCTATGAAGTTGTCGCAAATGCCAATACGGCGTGAATTTCCCACAAAGTCAGATGGGCAAGAGATTCCTGCAAAGTCAATAAGATGAGAAATTCTCATAAGATCAAATGGCCACAAGTTTCCCACAAATGTGGATAAATCAAAACCGGGGCCGTCCCCGGTGTGCCCGTCCCCATCCAGGTGCCGTTCGGGGACAGGAAAGCAGTAGGGGCGGCCTGGTCCTCCCAGAAGTCCCAATTTTGGGAGCCCGATTCTGCGCCCCCAGAGTGGGGGGGCCCCTTGAGGCAATCCCACAGGCCCTGGCCGTCCCGAGACAGGACGTCCCAGTAGAATCTATTGCCAGCAGCATATAAAACATAAAAATAAAAGTTTTTTTTTAATTTTTTCTTTTTTAAAACATTCCTTTGTGGGCCTCACGCCTTCCCAACCCTAATATGGCCACTTAAAACATTTTTTTACCTTCATTTGATCTCATTTTAACTTGCCAAGATAAAATTGCAGCCAAGAGCAAAAGTGAGAAGAGAAAGAGGAGGGTTTGAAGGAGTTCAAGACAAGATTCACAATGGTGAAGTTGTTCCTCATGAATTAGGGGTTAGTAAAATATTTCAATGCAAAGAATGCAAAGAGTTTGAGAATATTGTTGGAGGAACTTGTGTTAAATCCTAGAGGTGAGCACTGAAAATGTGGTGAAAGTTGTAACCGATAATACAATAGCATATGTGATGGCAAGGAAATTGCATCAAAAGAGGCAACCAAATTTTTTTTGAACCCCCTACATTACTCTTTGCCTTGACCTTCTCTTGAAGGATGGGCAAAATTGATTGAGAGAGACTAGTGGTGGAAGAAATCATGAACATCACCAAATACATCTACAATCACATTTGGGTTCTCAACTGGATGAGAGATCACACTAGAGGCAAAGAGCTTGTGTGAGCAGATTTGATAGAGTTTGCAACTAACTTCCTCACTTTGCAAAGCATGTGTTCTTTGTTAACATCTTTGAAATAGATGTCCGTGTGCCAAGCATGGTTGGATTCACCCTATTCAAAAATGGCCCATTGGGTTGCAAAGACAATTTTTAAATTTTAGATTGTATTCTTCAATTTCATTTTTTTACTTTCTAATTGCAAGATATTGTGTCAGAGTTTGTGATCCATAGATGTTTGTAATTGTGTTTGTTTTTCTGTTAGAACATAGGTTACAATATAACTTATTGTTCTATATTGTTTGTGAGAGTTTCATATTTTGTTAGTTTGAATGGTCATGTTAATTTAAGATTAGTTTCTTAGTTTGGGTGGTGGTTTGTGTAGTTTTAACTTGGTGGTATCTCATGCGAATTTGAAGGGCTTTCAAAAGCATTGAAAGCGACGTAATCAAATCCCACATAATTCAGTTTATTGTTTCTAGTATTGTGCACTCGTGATTTAATTTTGTGTTTATCTTGTGCATTCTAATCCTACTAGTGATATCAAAGGTGGTGGTATATCTATACAATATGATTGGTGATTGTCAAACCCATTGTGAGTCTTGTCTTCATCTATTAATTTGTTTGATAATTCGATTCTATGATGAATATGTCAATATGATTGGTGATTGTTATGATTATCATTACTCATATGAATATCTTAAATTTGAAATTTCCCTATATTTTTAAAATTTATCTCTCTCCCTATATATATATATATATATATATATACTATACAGCCGTCCCCCCATCCCCTAAAATCCCCTCAAAAATTTGCCGTCCCCGAACGCTGTCCCGCCACCCCGCCGCCCCCTCGTCCCGAAACTTGGTGGAACATAGGGATAAATTCATCTAAACTAGTTGCAGAGGAGAAACCTATCCGGTTCAACACCAAAGTCTCATGGTAGTAGACTAAGTCCGCAAAGCCGGTTGCAGACCAAAAACCTACAAGGTCAATAAGCATGAAGTTTCTCACAAATGTGGAAATGCCCATGGGAATCGATTATGCAGATAGTTTCATCGGAACCGATTAAAATGTTCTAGTTCAATAGCAATTCCCTACATAAGTCCGATAGCAGGTTAAAAGTCGGCAAAGCCATAACTTGCTCAATTTTCATCAAAACTTCACTACATTTGAACTACGAGTACCATTGTGGCTCCTCTACAAGGTGATGTCTTTAGTTTGCCCAAACTCAACCTAGAAATGTCTCTAGAAGAAAACTTCCAAAATCAACAAAAACAAAGCAAAACTAAATTGAAAATAGAACCTGAAATTTTTTTGGTTGATGTTGATCGCTCATACACCCAAATGCTCCTACATCAATTATACATGTCAATAGCAAAGTTCATAAACAGATAAACTCAAGGGAATTGTCCAAGTCTAGACCACAACCATGTATACAATTAAGGTTGATAAGTTTGTTGCTTAATGCAACCACCACTAGCCACCCAATGTCATATACTAACCAGAAAAAACAAAGATATAGCATACACTAACAAAACTTAGACTTTGGCCGAACACATAACTAATCATTACTTTGGTTTATTTCAAAAATAACTTTATTTAGTCTCTAAGGCCAACTTTAATACAAGTCACTCCATGTATGACAAAAATAATATTTATTTTGATGCATACAGGAACAAACCAAGGAGCTCAACTAGAGCTATTAGGGGGTATTCAAGGAAACAAGGAAGCAGAAATAGAAAAACAAATAAAGGCCAAATAAGTAGAGTGGTAGGCCAAACCTATACCACAGTTTAACAATGCAAAGAAAGTGGTAGCATGAGCATTACATGTAGAAAAAAGTTGATGTAGCTTGGAGAGATTTTCTTCCCCTTCCTCCTCCCACAACCCTCAAGCACAACAAACACTGACTTATCGCACTACATCCATGACCATGACATTCCCATGCAGTACAGAGCTCCTGCATCTCATGCAAGCACTGCTTCTCACAACAAGTTCTATCTTACTCAAGCTAGTTGTCAAGGATGAAAGTTACTGGCGGCAGAAATTCCTCATCTTCATCTTCCCACAACCCTTGAGTACAACAACCACTGAACTATACAATTGTGGCAATGACTAAGACATTCACATGCAGAACAAATTTTCCTGCATCTCATACAAACACTACTTCACAAGACAAGTTCTATTTTAGACAAGGTCATCATCAATGATGACAACTTAGTCTAATTGAAGGATAGATGTAGACCACACTTTTGCAACATGAGTTGTAATGAATAATTAAAGAAATGGGTTGTGTTATGATGAACATGAGTTATGTGTTCAGAGGAATGATAAATTTAATTTGTCATGTAGGTTGTTCCAACAAGGTGGGTGGTTTCCCAACTATTGCATCCATCTTCCCATCCTATACATTATAATGTGCATGTCATTGTAAGGCCACAAAACAGAAGGGTATCCATATAATGGCAAGAGTATTGTACGTTATTTCATTAATGTAGACGACTTCATTTCCTATTTCTTATGTTTTGTGTATTATTTGTGCTACTTTTTTGTGTTATTCATGTAAGTTGGACTGGATGTGTATGTAAGTTTCTCAAATTATGTTTATCTAGCACAAGACTCTCATTTCATCTCTGTGGTCTAGATCATTAACTAACTTGATTCCAAAGCAACAAATAATTTTCTGCATAAGATATAAACTATTATTTTTTCTATTACAAAAAAGGTTCTACCAATTCAGCTACCAAACTGCACATATATTTCAATTGTGGACATTACATGAATCCAAAAGAAACAGGAGCATCCTAAGAAGAAATAAAATTGGTATTTCTCTGCAACAATAAAATTGTCCATAAGCTAACATCTAAGCCGAAAAACCTCAAATCATACTGGCCCAGATAAGTATCATTGGTCTTTAGTGCAAAAACCATGTACTCACCTACAACATCACATTCACAAAGATGTGCCAAGCTTTCAAGACCAAGTGCTTGAACAGTTGCCTTTTTGCTCTCAATGCACGCCTGCAAACTCAAGCAAAAGAAACAACAGAATGAACAAACTATACTGACACATTATACAAATAGTAAAATGAATAGCCCTGTATAATACTGCCTCAATACCTGAACTGACAATATAAGATCAACACCCCTGTCAGGATCCTTTTTGCACACATCACGAACACAAGCTGCCATACTTATGACAAGGTCCGTGTCCAATGTAGAAGCTGAAAGGATTTTAGGATCCAAGAATTTCTACAAAAATAAAATACAAAAGACGTTAGAAAATACAATTATAGTAGAAATACAACACAAAGAGCATGATTTCTGTAATCCTCTATAAAACATTTAAACAAGTCTTAGAAAACATCCTATGAGTTTTCCACGCTTACCTAGCTTCTCAAGTTCATTTATTTTTAGTTTTTGGCAGCTTTTGGAGTTTAAGATGGATTTAATAGAGTATTAAAATGATTTTCCTGAGCTGTCATGGGAGAGTTGTGGGAGCGCTACAGGCAAAGGGACCGTGCACGTTCAAAATCAGCCTTGCATGTGACAGAATTAGATTTTGCAGGTTGGGGTTTCATATTTTATTAATCTTTTCTGTCATTTTGGTTCCCTCAACTCTCTTATAAACAAGTTGTGCCTAGTGGCCAATCATTCCCTACAAGAGACTAATGCAGCAAATATTCTTGCTGATCTGGATCAAAGGCAATAAGTTTTTTCGGAAACTGAAAACACAATTTATTTTAAAATCAACAGCTGCCTCCCTCAGAGCACAAAAGATTCCCACAGTTGTTTTCAATCCAGACTTTGTGGTAAAGAATTTAGTTTTTTTTCAAAGATATGCCCTTATTTGTAAATTCATGGGCGTGGATGATCCTCAGAAGATTGGGCTCACAAATCCTTTCCAGTTTAAGGACACAAGAAGATAAACCTGGCTGCCAATGGTTATCGTTTTGTTACTTTTAATAATGTTTCCAACTGTACCCAGATTTTCAAAGAAGGCCCTTACTTCCTCGAACATGCAGGTCTTTTCATGAAACTCTAGCATCTAGTAGTTTTCATCCAAACAAAGGAATTCCCTTCCAAGGTCATGGTTTAATTCGTCTCTTTGCCTTGCTGCTCATTTTCTGGAAAGACGAATCCCTAAAAGTTTTGGGTGACTAGTTGGGTTCTTATTTGGTCACTTCATAAATTACCAGGGAGAACAATAATCTAGTTACACCCAAATCTGCGTTCAACTAGATTTAATTTTTTAAATAAACCCTTACCCAGAGCTCTTAATATTCAAGAGGGAATTTTGTTTAGCATCAAGCCCTCGATTATGAAGACATCCCTTTTAGATGAAGGGAATGTCATCGTTATGGACATTTGTTTCGTCATTGTCCCCAGCTTAAATCCAACAATACTTCTGGGAGATTGGCACATGCTGATAAAAAGGATAAACAACAAACCCAACAAGGTAAGCAAGGAGTTAAATCCGGTCCTTCTAATGCTGATGGCTTCACCATGGTTCGCAAAGAAAGGTAAAGTTCAATCTGCTCCAGATCCTAGACAACCTAAAGCCAATAATAGAAATAAAAATAAGTTTACAATTCTAGGAGGAATCCCTACCAGATTTCAGGATGATCACTATGAAAACCAGGAATGGATAGCAACAGATCAAGGGAATGATGAAATTATTCATGATCAAGAAAGTCAAGGAAAACTAAAAGATCCTAATTTTTCCACTAATAAGCAAGCTTGTATAGCACAAGACCTTCAGCTTTCAAGGATTTCTGGGGAGACCCTAGATATGCCTACTGCCATGGCTAATGTCTACCATGCCCCTTTGGTGTCAAGTAAATCTACTATTTCTGCCAAAAACCCTCTTTTTATTCCTAACAACTCTCAAACTCTTGAAGCTTAGGAGACTCTTCTTGCCTTCAAAAATCTTAAACATGTACTTGAAACCCTTGTCATAAACTTTGACAAACAAGAAAATTTGTTTGTTTTTAATCTAGATGATAACTTGAAACCAAAACCTTTTAAAGAAAATTAAAAACAAAAAAAGAGCCCTCTACATGGGCTTTGTGTATTTAACAAAGTCAAAGTAAAAAACAAGAGAGGCAGGATGCATTCAAAGCAAGTCGTAAGATTGATCATGATAAAACCAAACATTTGAGAGAACACTTGCTGGCTTCAGGTCTTTTCAATCAACTAGATTCATCCCTCCCTCACCCATCTTAGTCATGATTATTTCTTGAAACATGAGAGGGCTTGTTACTAGACCCAAGGTCCCAAACATAATGTTATTAGAAGAATTATTAAAGACTAATCCTTTTATGCTATTAATTCACAAAACTAAGATTCCCAAAGAATCTTTTGAAAATTTTGGTTGTAGTATTAGTAGATGCTGGGAAAGTATTGCTATATCAGCCCATGGTTATTGATGGCCTTATGTGTACTTTGGATTCTATATATTTTTTTGCAAAAAAGCTTTTCAGTTACAATGGTAGTCTTTGTTTAGAAGGGGTTCTGATGACCAGCAATTTGAGTGTCTTGATCATCAATTGTTACGTACTCCAAGATCTCCAAGGTAAGGTTAAACTTTGTGATAATTTGCAGGTTAACAAAGCAGTTTTTCCTTAGGAGTATCATTGGATCATTGAAAGTGACTTCAATGTTGTGCTATCCCTAATGAAAAAAATGGTGGACTTCCTACCCTCCCTCAAGCCAGTCTTCTTCTCCAACAAAATATTATTCAGCTTTAGTTACTGGATATCCCTCCAAGCAATGATTTACACTTGGAGCAATCAAATAATTGGGGATGCCTTCCTTGTGGAATATTTAACAAGATTTTTGGTTAGTGACTCTCAGATTTATCAACACCTTAGGCTTGCTTCATCCATCCTCGAGAATGTGGGTTCAAATCACTGGCCCATTGCTCTACACTAGGAACAACATTTTAAACCTTTTAAGATTTCAACTCATGCGGTTAAAAGAAGATGACCAGGAAGACAAAATTTGACTATGGTGGCAGGAAGGTAAACCTCATTAGGGATTGACCATGTATGTTTTGTTTCACAAATTATGTTTTGTCAAGGAAAAACTAAAAGAATGGAATATTTCCTCATGCAATAACATTATGCAAAGGAGAAGGAGCAATTTGTCTCTGCTGGCAGAGATTCAATGCCATATTTAGGAGCAGCGCTGAAGTAAGGATCTCTTAACTCGAGAATCTAAACTCTAGATTGAATAAGAAAAAACTAATCTTTAGGAGGAAATCATGTGGCAGCAAAAATATCATGCTAAATGAGACAAGGGACAGGAATTCTTCTTTCTTCCATCACTTTGTTGTGCCTCAAAAACATTATAATGCCTTCAAGAAGATTCAAAGAGAGGATGGATCCAAGATTGAATCTATTTAGACTATCCAATTACAGGTTGTTTCTCACATTTGTGTGTTGTTCAATGCCCCCATTGATTTCTCTATTGATAATAGATGCATCATTTTGAATTTTATTCCTAAAAACATCACCCCTCAAGATAAATTCCTTTCTTAATGACCCTATTTTCATGGAAGAGCTGGAGCAAGTGGTCTTTATGATAAAAACGATAAAACTCCAGTCCAAATAGATTTCCTATTGACTTTTTTCAAGCTTTCTAGGCATTTGTTACAAATGTCATGTTGGAAGCTTCTAAGGAGCTACATGCCTCAAAACAAATGATAAAAGTTCTTAATAACTGTTTTCGTGCCCTGATTCCTAAGAAAGACCATGTTTTGAACTTTTCCGTTGTTGGAACCATATCTTTTTGGCATACAATCAATAAGATATTTTCCATAACTATTCCTAAGCAATTGAAATGGTTCCTTCCTTCTATCATTTCCCTGAAATAGGGTGGGTTTGTTCAAGGGCATCAAAACGTAAATGTTATTGTTATTGTCCAAGAAGCTATTCACTCTATGCATGTTATAAAGAAAACTTCCATGTTCATGAAACTCGATCTTTCTAAGGTAAGTAATCTGATTAAAGCTAGCATTTTCTACTTGATTGATACAAACGAATTTTACTTTTTCTGAATAAGCATAAAGCTAAATGAAACATGTACAAAATCAAAAAGGGAAAATAGTAAATGCTACTTGCAACAACAACGCATCAGGTTTCCCTGTAAAGATGTAAATTGCAGAGTACTATAAAAATCAACATTTCATCACCTGTAGATGCACAAAAACATGATCACTAAACTCCCAAGTTTTACAAAGTAAACGCAAAGCTGTCGCACGAAGTTCCCTGAAGACAAACATCTCAACTGATGTTAAAAATATAATGTGCCAGTACTTATAAATAATTGTCTAGCTATTCCTCTAGACAATTTTCCCTCCACTACAAAAACATAATGCTGTAAGTGAAGAATACAGTTAGTTGAATGGTTTCAACAAACACAATTTGTATCCTTGAATCTTTCAAGTAATTATTACAGACAGCATAAGCTTGATCTCTATTAAGAATATACTTTACTGACAATACTGATTACATTGTAGAGGGCCATATTTAAACCAGAACATTTTAGAGTTACAATATATTTCTGCAACCATAACAATACAATCATGCATATAACTCAGAAGCCTAAATTTTAGGCTATAATAAATCTCTTGGACAGGTGAGCTTTCAAGTTAGTTATAAAACTTGAAAAAGAAAATTACAGTTCCTTATTGGCAGGGACCTAAAATTTGTATGAAAAGTACAAAAACTAAAAGGAAAAGTAACTCACGGAAATATTCTTGAGTTCTTATAAACAAATTCCTACATCAACAAGTTCTTTAACAATTTCCATAGAAATAAGCATGTAATTCTGCACATGCCAAAAACATGTACTCATAAGTCATAACCGTAATCCTTTACCAAGTTACAAAGTACCCACCCATCAAGCATCACTAGGAGAAGTAGGCTAGAATGTTGGTAAAATATGATCTGTATGCCAGGAATACACAGAAGATAATGCTCTAAATTGCTTTAAATCTGATGTGTTATAAGCACAAACAAATAATGCCAATAATTGCAATATATAGAGAATTATATAGACAAACTGTAAATGAATAAAAAATAGAATATTTCTCAAGAATAAAGAGCATTAAGAATATTACATAATCTCAAAGCTAGCTATACATGGACCACCAGATATCATGGATCTGTGTATGCCATTGGCAAGATGTGTCACATTGGCTAAGATTGAGCACCGAAATCCATGAGTGAGCTGCATATGTGATGCAGTCCAGTATATTGCTATCTCTATTCTAGAGGGTTATCATGACTTTGGACTACGATACGCAAGAAGATGATTGTAAAACATTTCTTCTGCTCTTCCCACCATGCTTTCCTCATTAGAAATGTATGTATAAATGGATAGAAATCATAAAGGGGAAACCATTATGGCAGACAGGAATACTGTTCTTCCACAAGTGACCCTTTGTTTACTGGTCAGTACAGATAAGTGGCCATAAGAAGTAATGGTTGGAACTTGGTAGCATATTCACATTGCCATCTAGATCAATGAGGCCTTGCGGCTTCTTCATTTATGAATATTTGTATTGATCTTCCTACTTAGAGGTATTCTTTGGATGCTTCCCTCAAAGGAAATGAAATGGGAACAAAAGTTGTCAGAAAAATCATAACTATAAATTTTTGGAAGAACAAAACAATTCTGCTCAACAAATGAACTTTCCACTGTAATGTCCCCTTTTTGCGAGCATCAGAGTTCGTAAGGATTAGCCTATCATTTGACCCTCGTAGGCTGACAAATGTGATGAGAGGGTCTTCCTTGGCAGTTATCCAGAGTTTCAGGACGTTACTCCTTCAGTTGATTCAAGTTTGGGCCCTAGCAGACGTTCCCAAGTGATTTACAGATACTTACTATTTATAGTAAGTCAGGCAGGCAGGAGTTGCTATTTTTAGCAGGGCACCTGGTTCAGTTGGTCAGCTCAGTTTCGACCCAGTTTGATGATCTGATGAACATACAGTGTTTACTTGGGCATTTAATATTTATTAAATGTTTATTAATTTGACTTTATAATATAAAGTCACTTTAATGAAATATTAAAATTATTAAATGGCGAGTTATAAAGTATTTAATACTTTATAAAAGAGGGGTTAAAATAATAATTAAATGAGCATTTAATTATTAATCAAAAGGGGACGCCATTTATTAAATATTTGTCCTAAGTCAAAAAGGGCGAAATTAATCATTTATTTAAATGATTATTAAAAGATTGCTTTGGGTCGAATTCTTGAAAGGAGATATATATACTGCCAAGACAAATCGAATTGATTATGATATGATTATTCGATTGAGCATTTGTTTTGATGAGAATTTCTCTGAGAAGGAGAAGCCTAGGGTTTCTGTCTCTCAAGCCATTAAAGAACGATAAACTCTTTAGTGTTGCAGCCATTTGAGGTGGTGAAATATCCATTGAATTTGGCATTCAGGAGAGCTTCATCCAGAAGTTCTATTTGTGCTTAAAGGTGAAGATTTTATTTAGGGTTTGAAGATTATTGAAGGTCTTTCAAGTGCAGACCCGAAGATTCATCATTGGCAGCCATTAACGATCAGTTTCCAAGCTTTGTGTTGGCTTCTACAGTGACTCGTGAACAGTACCCGCGCTACAGTGACGTGTGAACAGTACCCATGCTACAGTAAAAACGCTATAGTGATTCGCTACAGTAATTCGCTACAGTGATGTGCTTGGTTGGTGTTGCTTCATCGACATTTTGAGAGGGTTTCTCTTGCTGTGATCATTTCCAGAATTTGCCAGTATGCTGATATGAAGTCTGCTGTAGCTGATCAGAGGGTTTCAAGGCATGTTTACCTGTGAGTTTATAAATTGTAACTCCTAGATTTTCTGGGTATTGTTGTTTTAGATAATAGGGGTTATTTTATGAACTGGGTTGTCAATACATTATGAAAATAATGAGTATTTAAACTGGTATTAAAATCTGGAATTTTCAGCTGTGTATTTCCAATGCAATTTCAGTTTTGAGTAAAAAAATTATTATTGCAACATCTCCTATTTTGCTGCATTATATTGTTGTATCAAACCATTGGCAATATATGATCAAAACACAAAAAAAAGCACAAACCCATCAAACACAAGACAAAAAACTTTATTATTTAGCATAGTTGGGGTTGAGAGACACCTGGTCTCTTACACCACCATAAGACAATAAAACTCTGCTCTTACACTATCAAAACACAGAGGCAGCCAAATCTCTAAAAGTGAGTCACTCCCAAGTGCCAAGACAAACCAAACTACAACATAAAAATGGTGGTCCACTTAAATTGTACAATTTAGCATAAAGAAACCTCCTTATTACAATAAGTCTTACCATACTTAAAGCCAAACATAGGCTTCCTCTAATATTCACTCCTAAAAATAGGCTTTCTCCAAAATTTATCACTATGTTTTCTTATTCTCCAAGATTGATTTTATGTGCAAGTCAAAAACAAGCCATCAATTAAGCTGGTTGATTTAAAGCATAGTGTTGAGTGAAAACGTAGCTTTTGCCCACCATGGGTGGATGTGGAGACTGTTACAGATTGCATTGTATAGCATAGGGAAATAATTGAGATAGACATATTTCTCTCCCCAATATTCCTAGAGGCATTTATTTCTGAGAATATTATGTGGATGTTCGTATTTCCCAAAGGTTTCTGAAATGCACTTCCCATTTATAAGCATAAAAGACATTTAATTTTTCAAGGCTGCCAACTAGGAAAGAGAAAAAAATATGAAAAAATTCAGTACTTTTTAAAAATTAATCCCAGACATGTTAAAAGAAGAGGTTCCTGCTCACCAAGTCAAAAGGAAAAAGAAATGGCTTCAGATTATATAGTTCAATAAGTTACCTTGCTTGATTTATTAAAATTATCATAGTTTTATCATTTATGAATAACAATCCTAAGAAATAATATTTCTACTATATCCTGATATCAGAGAGCATTAATTTTTGAAAAATTCAAAAATATATCAATTGATGTGGGTATGCTGAGTTATCTTTTTGGAGAATTCTTACATTTTTATAGCTGCACATCGCATCTTAATTCTAAGCCTTTTAAGTTTTCTCGGAGTCTAGAGGAGATCAGAAATCTTCCTGGAATTATTTCTGTTAGAGATTCAAGCTTAACTGTGGCATTTTTGTTTTTGCAAAGACATCCTTTGGTGGCACTGTGGACCTTAAGTCTGTCACAAGTCATAGCAGGTAAGTATAGTCAAGGTGGGATTTGTAGTGAAAATTAGGTTCCAAATCCTAAAACTCGGCTTCTTTTAATGTAAGACAATGCTGCAACAAGTGTAAGGAGAAGGTTAGTGTATGTCTCAATCAGAGGATAGTCCACTTTCTTATTTTAAAATTTTGGTTATTAAAAATCTGTACTAGCCTCCGAAGAAAATATGGAAGAGTTTCTCAGTCTGAAACTTGTACAAATTCTTCACTTTCACACTGGTTTCTGCCAAGCAGGAGCCACACATACTGAATCCCCTTTAACCTTATTAGTTAAACATACGCATAAAATGATCTGATACACAATGAATTATTTTTAAAAATAAAGAGAAAAAATAACAGCTTCTCAAATGCCTAAAGCATAATCCTTGCAACCATGAAAAAGATCTAAAAATGAATTATTCAAAGTGTCCAACATGCATACATTAAAATTACTTGGTAGTCATGATAAACACGTACATTGGTGAATCCTCATAAAGCATTTGCTGAACTGTCTGAAGGATAAGAGGTACTGTCACAGAATGGCAGGCCAGATCTGGAAGCACCCCCAAGAGTTCCAACTATGCACATGAGCATATATTATCAAAATAAGAAACTGAGAATGAGGAAGTAACCAGGCTAAAAATTCATTCTGCTATATTATACTCATACACATGATTTCCTGGCTGATAGATATGCAGTAAAAACCATATATAACAAATATAAATCAGTTGAGGAAAACAATCTTACCACCAGCACTTGTGATTTACATCCCCATTTATGCAAGAAGTTAAGGTAGAAGAGCACAACCAGCAAAAATGAAACACCTATTGACTGTTCAATTCTACTCATTGCAGTCAATGCATCAATAGCACAGCTCCCAAGTGTTGGGTGCAAAACTAGTCCACTTAGCACCATACTTAATAATAGCACTACATCTGTTAAAGGAAGCCATCAGAAATGCCATAGTCACTTTCCACACATGACAACAATCTCAAGAAACATTGCACACAGATCGTACTACAATACAAATTACTTGTGACCCAAATAGGCAATAGCTTCTGAAAAAGTTGGATGAAAAGTTGACGACTTTAACAATTAACCTTTACTAGGCTTGTCCTGAGAGCTCGATATTCTTTTTGATCCTCCGCCACCTTTCAAAGATGTTAATTGGATATTTTCAAGCCACACTTTTGCCTTATTGTTGCTGCCTAGCAGCTTGGACAACCATAAATTCGCTGAACCAGAATCACAATTCCAAGTTATTAAGCCTTGGTCCTGTAAAAACCAAAGATGAAATATTGTAAGAAAAATCAATCAATAAAATAATCTAAAAGCAGCATCAAAGAACGAACAGAAAACACTGATGATAAATATGGTTGCAACGATAGATCTAACATATTTAATTGAACTGCAAACCTGGATTCCTCATTTTCATTTACATTTTTTATAACTAATGCCATAAAGTTATATATTACCGAAAATTCTTATACCCTTAATTTCTAAATGTGTCACTATCTTTGTTATGTATTTAGGTTGTGGAATAGCCTGATATGTGGTCAAAAATTCCTTGAGTTATCTTCTAGTATAATGTTAGGTATTATCTACATTCCATATGGACTCTAGGTTGCCCAAGACTGGAACCCGGAGCTCATCGGATGGAGTGGATCATCTGCTCTTTTTATAAGAGCAAGAAATCTCTCCCCAAACCGTGCTTGCAATTTTCATTGCACATGGCTTTCTCCATGTAGTGATTTATTAATCATTTGGTTGGATTTCCGGGTGGAAAAGATCTATAGGATCCTAAATGGATCCTAGCAATTGCTCAATGAGCATTTCATTGGTCAATTCAGTTTTCTATTTGCTTATTCAAGCCTATTGGAATTGAATGGTTTTGTATAGTCTTCTCCAATTACCTTTCAGGATGCTATTGTTTCACAAGATATCAGATTTCTCACTGCGACTCACAAGAGCCCCAAGCAGGCTCTCCTTCAAATCACAAGTTATGTTTGAGCTTCTACCTTCAGGCATGCAACTCATACATTGATAGGTGTTTATGGTCTAGGTGAGGTAGTTTGTCTCTTACACAATGGCCTCAATTTGTCACATCTCAATCCTATGCTACATTTATATTTTTCAATATATTGACAAAACTATTGGACGTCATTTATGATTGCTTGATTATCTGGTATCTATCTTGATGCATTGAAATGAAATAAAAATAATAATCATGTTTTTGATTATGAGTTTAATTTATTGGTTTTTGAGGACTGACCTATTAATGTGTGATTGAGTGCGAATGAGCCCAGGAAAAATAAGTGGGTAATTGTCGAAGGTGAGAACATGGTTGAGGTAGGGGTATCCTAGCTGCTTAGTAATGAATAGTATGATGGAATCCCGAGGCATTAAGACACTCACGTAGATGCATCCCCTTGCATTGTGTTAATTATTGTTGTGATATTGTTGTGTGTTATGACCTAATTGATGGCTATGTTACAGTTATTATGTCAGTGAAAATAGATTTAATTGGTGAAGTAAAAATATGTCTTAGAGTATGTTGTTTTCGAAAATTAATGATTGATTAGAAGAATAAAAGATTTTATACATTATATAAATTACACAATTTATATATATTAATAATAATATGATATTATTATTTATATATAAATAAATAAATATATAAATTTTTGTTATTAGATGTACAAATAGTTTATAAAATTAATTGCATAATTTATATATATATATAAATAAATATATAAATATCTTGATTTAAAAGTATATACAAAGCTTTTTAATAATATATATATATATATATATATATATTTGCATGATTGTTACTTTAAAAGAAAATAAAAACAAAAAAAAAAAGGTTTAACACTAAAATTAAAAAGTAAATTAAATAAAATAAACTATAGATTACTTGCATGATTATTATTAAAAAGAAAATAAAATTGAAATAAATTAAGTTTAGTAAAAATTAGATAACATAAGTTAAAAATTTAAAATTCTTGCATGAAAAATCATATGGCAGGGAGCTCTAAAATAAGAATAGTGGAGTAAGCTTTTTGTTTTTTTAAGACTAATGCATGAAAATTTAAAAACAGATAAAATAGGAGCTAAGAAAGAATTATAGAAAGGGAAGGGAAACAGAATAAAAAGGGCAACGACTGGTTAATGATAAGGGATGTGATTGAGGGAAATGGCGAGGAGATCATAGAAGGGGTTAAGGAGAAGGGGAGTGATGCATTGAAGGAGCCATGTTAATGATAACATACAGCTTCGATTGAATACTCCAGCTTGATAAATTAAATGATAGCCATAAGGCTATTTAATTTATATGTATGGCTCGAATTTATTAAAGAGATAAAGAGACACGTCTTCATCCAAGGCCGACCTTCCTTCATCATTGGCACGACTTCACATGAGGACGACTTATCATTGATTGGTCTCATTTATTTTGAGATATATATTCCTTACTTGGCCGACTTGCTTTATAGAAAGTGGCGCCTCTTCAAATTGTATATATAGGAGATCACTTATCATTCTGTAATCATCAAGTTCGAATTATTTCAGTCAAGTGCGAATTTCCTTAAGAGCAGGTTGCGAATCTATACAAGGGCAGAATTAGTTATCAAAGAAGTGCAGATTATTATCAGTCATTGCATCTGTGTTAGGTGCTGAAGGATGACCTTGTAATTGGCCTCATTGTAAAGAGATTTGTTGTTGACATTTATATATATAAGTGTGATCTTTGTTGCTGGGTTTTTCTCCCTCAAGAGGGTTTTCCCAGGGTATCTGCTGTGTTATTGTCTGATTTTGAATTAATTTTCTGTGCATATAATCTGATCTTTAAAATTTACAAGCCGAACCTGAGAAGAAAGCTTCTCACTTACAAAACCACAAAATTTGAAGAAGTCAAAAACTATATTGCAAGAATGAGCGTAGCTACTGACAGACAAGAAGTCCAATCAACAATTTGTTTATAATAGAGTAGGCTGTTAAAATTCATAGCTTTTCTAATTGGAGCTACCAAAGTCATCTCCATCTATCTACAATGGCAACTACAGTTATTACACAAACCAATCTGAGTACAAGAGTCTGCAGCCTTGGTTGAGTTCGACAGCCCAGAATCAATACCAAGGTGCTTTTAAATTCTTTTCACTACCAAATTCTCAGGAACCTTGATAATCAGGTAGGTTTATATAACCATTCTCTCTATGAAATAAATGTGCCTGAACAAACATTTAGAAATCTGATTGTGCATAACCTGTGATCATTGCCTTGGTCAAAACTATATTATTTGGGGGCGATATGTTTAGAATCTGCCTGCCTCGTTTGTACTGTTACATGCATGTTTACCAAGGTAGTTGCCACTACAGAATCTGAAGAAATCCCTTTTATCTTTGTGACAGATCAATATTACTTATATATATATTTTATTTTTCTATAATACTATGTTCATTGAGCAGCCTAGTCAACAATACCATCTTGTGTATACCTTAAGAGTATGGTATTCCATAAGACCTTATTGCATCATGCATTATGAATTGCTTATATGTCTAACTGTGCAGCCGCCATGGTTCACAACCATGTTGCTATCCATTTTGTCATTCATTTCTATGCCTACCTCACAATTTACAATAAGTGTTTAACCTCAAATCATTTTAGCAACTGAGCCTATGCACTATGCTGTCAAGGATATAGAAAGATGTATAATTAAACACTTCCTGTTGTTAGTAAATGTAATGTCCCCTTTTTAGCTCGTTCCAATTTCTTGATGGTTTAGCCTATTAGCTGACTCTCGTAGGCTAATGGAGATGATTAGAGGGTCCTGTTTGGCAGTTATCTGATCGTTTTCTTCTCTAGAGCATAGTTTGGTTCAAGATTGGCCTTCGTTTGGTGTTTCAGGACTCGGTTATACACATTTACTATTTATAGTAAGTCATCAAGTCATGGGAGTCTGGTATTTCTATGTTTAGTAAGGCACCTGGACAAATCTTGGTTGCAGTGTTGATCCCCGGGTTCAATTGATATGATGAATTAATGATTATTAAAGGAGTTATTATCATTAAAGTGACTTTAATGATAATAAAATATTATAAAGGCATATTATAAAGTTATTAATTGCACTTTATGTCCAATGGGGCCATGACCCTTAAAAAGTTCACTTAAAGTACATTAAATGATATTTTGATTTGGGCGCCCATTTATGAGGAATTATTATAAAGTTATAAAGTGCACATTTAATATCATTTTAAATGATTAAAAAGAGCCTTCTAGACGATCAACCTCATCTTGGAGATTATATAAAGCATCAACAAAAGCTATTGATTCATTCATTCATCCATTCAAAACTTGTGCTTTTAGGTAATTTGGCTGTGAGAAGAAGAGTGCTAGGCTTTCTGCACAAATTGATCATTGACAACGATTACTCTCTTTAATTTTGCATTCCTAAGGTTGTGAGAGATCTTCTGAAGGATTGCCATAAAGGTTGGCTGTAACCAGCAATCACATTTGAGCTTAATTGTGAAGATTTTGCAAGCTTATTGAAGGGTTTATGCACAAAAAATCAGGGCTTTATTGTTGCAAAGGGTCATCAAGTTGGAGCAAATTGAAGGTGATTTAGAGGCTGTATTGACCGCTACAAGCCAGCCGTCCAAGGGTTTGAGAAAAACATTGGAGTCTAGGGGCTGAAACGCCTAGTTTTGATGCTCCTAGCCTCATCATTGGTGGCATCCAAAAAACTCCAGATGTTTGCAGTCATCATTGTGGTGGAGAAGTCTTCAAATAAGACAAATCAATCATCTCCAGAATTCTATTTTTGCTGCCATGAGATTTCAGAATTGAAGGCTTTCTATGTAGTCATTATTTTGGGTATGAAGATGATGTAAAGACTTTAATAATTTAATGCCAATTCAGTTGCTGCATTGTTAGTTTCATAATATTTAACAGTTAAAATCTCCTTTATACATTTGCTCTTCCTAGCATCTTATTTGGAAAATACCAAAGAATTCATATATCTTTCAAAAACACAAAAGAAATACATCATTTGCATTTGAAAACTTATAGCAAGGACAGAGGGTTCTTACAATGGTATCAAAGCAGTTTCCTGCCATCCTGTTGGGGAAATCACTTACGTTCGGAATAGAGGGGAAAAAAAATGGCTTTCGATAAATCCACGCTTGATTTGATGTAGAACTTGAATGATTTGATGAGTGACCTGGAAACACAACGAGGATTTCTAAGAATGTTTGGGAAATCTAAAAGGAAGGATAAGAAAAAGGAAATGCTTGAAAATGATTTTCAACCCACAGGTGAAACATGGGGTTAAAACTGAAGTGGTTGTTGATAAGAAAATTTTACAACATGATAATGGTATGGTGGAACCCCAGAATGATATTCACAGCATTCAAGGAGTTGTTATCAGCACTGATAACGATTCTGATTTTTGCAACAGCAGCCATACTATTGAGCATAACCATGTAAAAGATGTTGTGGCACATGAGGAAAATGATGTGGAAAGTTCCCCCAATGTTGACATGCAAGATATGAGTGTCAAACACAATGAATTCAAGGAGAATACAAGCCATAGCAGCTCTGATTTTTGTGATAGCAGTCTGATATATTTGCATCAACATGAGGTTACCGCCATTACACATGAGAATGATGATTGTGTGGAGTCACCTAATGCAGACTTCCATTATGGGTTTGGGATCTAGGGATATTTTGCGCAGTTCAGCTTATGTTGGTGTTACAGGAGATGGTTGTTGATGTGAGGGACATTACACAGTTCTACCCGTGGGACCCAAGTGGAGTGATCTTTCAGAGGGTTTTCTTTTCGCAGCTGAGATTGCTTGGGGACAAGCAATTTCAGGGAGGGCGGACTGTAATGTCCCCTTTTTAACTCGTTCCAATTTCTTGATGGTTTAGCCTATTAGCTGACCCTCGTAGGCTAATGGAGATGATTAGAGGGTCCTGTTTGGCAATTATCTGGTCGTTTTCTTCTCTAGAGCATAGTTTAGTTCAGGAATGGCCTTCGTTTGGTGTTTCAAGACTCAATTATACACATTTACTATTTATAGTAAGTCATTAGGTCATGGGAGTCCGATATTTCTATATTTAGTGAGGCACCTGGACAAGTCTTGGTTACAGTGTTGATCCCCGGGTTCAGTTGATATGATGAATTAATGATTATTAAAGGAGTTATTATCATTGAAGTGACTTTAATGATAATAAAATATTATAAAGGCATATTATAAAGTTATTAGTTGCACTTTATGTCCAATGGGGCCATGACCCTTAAAAAGTTCACTTAAAGTACATTAAATGATATTTTGATTTGGGCGCCCATTTATGAGGAATTATTATAAAGTTATAAAATACACATTTAATATCATTTTAAATGATTAAAAAGAGCCTTCTAGAGGATCAAAATCATCTTGGAGATTATATAAAGCATCAACAAAAGCTATTGATTCATTCATTCATTCATTCAACACTTATGCTTTTTGGTAATTTGGCTGTGAGAAGAAGAGTGCTAGTGTTTCTGCACAAATTGGTCATTGAGAACGATTACTCTCTTTGATTTTGCATTCCTGAGGTTGTGAGAGATCTTCTGAAGGATTGCCATAAAGGTTGGCTGTAACCAGCAGTCACATTTGAGCTTAATTGTGAAGATTTTGCAAGCTTATTGAAGGGTTTATGCACAGAAAATCAGAAGGACTTTATTGTTGCAAAGGGTCATCAAGTTGGAGCAGATTGAAGGTGATTTAGAGGCTGTATTGACGGCTACAGGCCAGCCGTCCAAGGGTTTGAGAAAAACGTTGGAGTCTAGGGGCTGAAACGCCTAGTTTTGATGCTCCTATCCTCATCATTGGTGGTGTCCAGAAAACTCCAGATGTTTGCAGTCATCATTGTGGTGGAGAAGTCTTCAAATAAGACAAATCGATCATCTCCAGAATTCTGTTTTTGCTGCCATGCGATTTCAGAATTGAAGACTTTCTATGTAGTAATTATTTCGGGTATGAAGATGATGTAAAGACTTTAATAATTAAATGCTGATTCCGTTGCTGCACTGTTAGTTTCATAATATTTAACAGTTAAAATCTCCTTTATGCATTTGCTCTTCCTGGCATCTTATTTGGAAAATACCAAAGAACTCATATATCTTTCAAAAACACAAAAGAAATACATCATTTGCATTTGAAAACTTATAGCAAGGACAGGAGGGTTCTTACAGTAAATCTATGTGTTCATCAAAAACTCATCATCTTTAACAACATGAATATGATTTTGTGTAATTGTTATGGTCGGATTCTTTACAACATGTGTTGCAAACTAGATTATTATGAAATTAGTATTGCATATACATTAGTTAAACAAATGAAATTTAGTTAGGATTGCATGTACCCTAAATATTGCATGAACTAAGATTAGTAAAGGCCATGTATATTAAATGTTACATAAATCGAGAAATATCAATAAAGATAAATTTTGTATATTAATAGTTAAGTTGCCTGTCAAAGTGAATTACCTGTCAAATATATATTCTACCATCATGGAAAGATAGAAATAATGAAAGATGGTAATATTTGCATTAAAGGAGAAAAAGAATATTTATTTATGAACTTTATGCATGATATTGTATTCTATGTGTGAATTGGGGTTACCTTTTGGAATAGGGTGCCGAATATGGGCTAACAAAGAAGTTGATCCTCTTTTCAAGATCTACATGATACTTTTAGTGCTTTGGCCACAGCCATGTATTCATTGAAATAGATGAATTTACCTAGCAAAATTATTATATATATTCTCTGACATATCTTGTTTGTGGGACATTGCATGTTCGTGTTTAGAAATGCATGTATATACATCAAGCTTACACCAGGATTGCCTCTTGCTTTTTATTTCCAAGTTGCTAGGTACTCCGTGCAAAGTTGGGTATTCTTCATGTTAGGAAGAATTCCGGGGAAGCGTAAGCTTCGTGGTTGAGCAAAAAAAGCGCCTAAGACATGTTCTCGTCTTTTGACTTGCGAATGACTGTGAAGGTCGATGGCGGTCGGAGATTGTATTGTATGTTCCTCACATTATTCTTGTATGATTGATTGTATTTGTACTTCCAAATGTATATTTATTTGACTTCATGGCATGAGAGCTAGAGTTGTATTTTTGTATAACATTTTATTATCTGCTTTACCTGGAAAACGCACTACACATATGAGGATGTGATATGATATTTATTACATAATGAAGTATTTTTTTTATTCCCTGTTTATGAGATCTTGAGTTGATTATTATTATTTCGTGAGACTCTGTTGGGTCACGATCCTTACACAATTAAAGGATAATGTTCTTGGCCTTTGATTTACATTTTGGATACATGTGATTCCAAGTTTATAGGGGCCCACCCCTACTCTAGAATATTTTCATTCTTCAATGTGACCCTTGCCTTGATCTCTATCCTAAGATCCCACTACTCCTTGGGAGATGTCATCCTTCTTGATGACTTTAATACTAATACCTAGACCCATTGCATACCCATTTATGATCTCACCAATGATGAGCTTTGCCTTTAGGAATCAAATGCAAATGAGTTTCACTTATTGAGGAATTCAACTAACGAAAATAGTCTTATTGCTACTTATGTAAGTCACATTCTCCAATTAGGAGAATCTTAGAGTCTCCACATTCTCAATGGGCTCTCTTATTTTTCTAGTTCTCAAAGATTTACTTGCTTCCCTCATGGTGGTGTTGCGAGTGGTGTTGCCAATTTTTCATCTCTCATATTCAAGACTTTCATGTCTCACCTCTAGGGCCCTTAGTTAACCATATCATTTTAACCTTTACCCCACATGTCTCTCCCCCTATGCCTCCCCACTACCCTTCCCCATATTCTAGGTCAACAATACTTGTCATACCATGATCCATTTTAGTTATGATTACTCCCTTGATTATGTTGCTTGACTTTCCCTACTTATGTCTTAGCTTCTACTCCCTTCCACCCTCTACTACGATTGCCTTGTACCAGGTTTTCCCTAGTGTTCCTTGGCAGGTTGCCCTTGATTCTTTTCCCTACACAGTCCATCATGTTACTTCACCTCATCTTCATGGTTTTTGTCTTATGAATTGTTGGATTGATGATGAGTGTAAAGCCATGCATCAAAGACTTTGCTTTATCCTTGTCCACAACCCTCCCTCCATTTTTACCAGCCATTGAGGAAATTGTTGGTTCCTTTAGCATAAGAAAACATGAGTTTCTTGTGTAAGGAAGAACGAACTCCTTGCTGCAAGAAAACCCTAGGCAACCGATGGACGAAACAATTTTTGCTAGTGCTCTAGCTCATGCCAAGGGTTTTTCAATAGCTATCTAGTGCATGGACTTAATTTTGACATGCATCAAATGCTACGAAACTGACACTAGAGAAGCCATGGCTGCTAATGGTAGGGTGGTTGTGTAAAAGACCTGGTGTCTCTCAGCCCCCAACCAACTGATGTATAACGCAGATTTTTTTGTGTTTTGTTGTTTTGAAGTATTTTTGTGATTTTTTTGCAATGAGATGAACTAGTGCAATTTTGATAATATGCTTCTAAAATTCATAATAAATACAAGGATGATAAATAATGCAGCAAATAACTTCCAAAAAGATGGCGAATGCATTTATTTCATTTGTTGCAAGATTACAAAGGCGAAACTCAAACATGCAAACAAAAAGGCAATAATATTTAATGAAAACCTGGTATTTATTGCAGCCGCCTGAATGATGAGAGAATGGTACAGCTAGCACAGGAAATAGTGATCTCCCTCTCAGATAATGACGCAAGAACCTCAGAAGATCAAGGCGCCACCCATGAAAGAAGAATCAAGCAAAAAGGCAAGGCGATTTGCTTCAACAGAGAAAGACGTCCTTGCAGCTTAAAGGTACGGCCAAAAACCAGCAATTAATGCAGCCGTACGGACCTTGGGATGAGTGCCAGATGATAGATATGAACAACCACTGCAAATGAATTCCCTTCTGAAGAAGATCGATCCAAACCCTTAACCAAAACTTCACAATATGCTCAAATATGACTTTTGTATGAAGCCACTCTATAGACAAGCTTCAACTAATCTTTCACAGCCTCAGTATGTCTGATTCTGAAGAGGGAACATTCTCCAAAATCCAATGATGAAGCGAATTTGCAGAAACCCTTGTTTCACAAACTCCAATGCTCTTAGAGAGAATAAAAGACAAATTAGAATAATTCACAATGAAGTTCAATTTGCATTTGGATGAATTATATAATCTCTTCAATAAGTCGACCCAAAAAAGCAACATAATAAGCATTTAATAAATCATTAATTCGCCCTTTTGAGACTTGGGCAAATTCATTTAATAATGGCGTCCTTTTTAAATGAGTAATAAATACTCATTTAATATTAATTTTACTCCTTTATTATAAAGTATTAAATACTTTATAATTTTCCATTAATAATTATTTTAATATTTCATTAAAGTGACTTTATATTATAAAGTCAAATTAATAATCTTTTAATAATTATCAAATGCTCCAATAATCACTGTTTGCTCATCAAATCGTCAAACTGGGTCGAAACTGAGATGACCAACTAAACCAGGTGCCCTGCCAGAAATAGTAACCCCTATCTGCCTAACTTACTATAAATAGTAAGTGTCTAAATATCACTCTGTAAGTCTCTGCAAAGGCCCAAACCTGAATCAATCGATGGAGTAATGTCCCACAATGCAAGGTAACTACCAAGAGCAACCCTCTAATCACATCTGTCAGCCTACGAGGGTCTGAATGATAGGCTAACCCCTGAATCACCTGAACTGCCTAGGAAGGGGACATTACAGGTTGCAAGCTTGATGGTCCAAACATAAGCATTGTTTTCAAATTGCCTCCCAAAACTACTTTTGCAAATATGAATGTTGAAATAGGGAACTGATATTTTCAAGAAGCGAAGGACACCTACCTAAACAAAATTGCTAGAAATCGGCTAAAAGTACTTAAAAAGGGGAAATCTCAAATTCTTGAAGGACTATGCAGAGGCCACTTTGTAGGAGTATCTGATATAATTACTCTATTGAATAGAGTTGTAGGAAATAAAGACAATAATGTTTTTGAAAATTGGATGTTCCAATTTTTCCTTACAATCGGATATGCTTCATAGTATATTCATTGGGAACAGATCATAAGTCACCATTTGCATGATCAATTGGTGAATTTCTAGTAGAATCATTTTTTCTACATGTCCTCATATTTGTTTTATGCTATTGTAAGCATGAGAATTTGGCCCAATCTACAGACATGTGGAGTATTTGACAATACTATGTAGATATATCAATATGGTTATAATCCACAACTCCATATGGATATTGGAAACAGGGACTTCAAAAGAGCCAATGATGCCTTCAACATGATGACTGTAAGAGAACTTGAAGGAGATCCTAGATTGAGAGTTTCACCTGAAGCTTTTCAATTGATCACAAAATATGGCAGCCTATTCATTCAATTCCCTGAATTTGCATACCTCAGGCTTGGTGGGTTTGATGGTGCTCCTTACAAACTGCCCAGGTATGCAAATGATTACTTCATTTTCATTGAAATATGTAAACAAATGGCAACAGTTAGCAAAAGATGAAAAGACAAGGAAAAAGCAGGATATCCTTTCCCTATAAGCCTAGGTTATTATACTTGCAAGTCCTGTGCTGATGCACAAAATGTAGAAAGGCTGGTGACAAGTATAAGAATCCATTCTTATACAGCCAGATTATCCTTTGACAGCAAAAATCATGTCAAGGATAATTTGTATCTTCCTCATAACCATGTCCTGCATATTGAAGATTTCTGGGAGGATTTTGTGGAAAATTTCACAATTAGGAAGAGAGATTGGATGAGATTGACTATGAAACAGGTTGAAGATTTTCACTTGCTCAAGAATCCTGAGAACATAGAGGTTGATGGTTCAGATTTAATAGACCCTATCTTCACTACTTGCATTCAAATGCAACCTCTCCAACCAATTGATTGGACTGAGAAAGAAGTGACAAATATAAGAGAGAGGACTGCTTATGTCTTCTTGAGAACATAAAGGTGGATAAGGTCCAAGGTCTCTAAAAATACTGCTACCAAGCCTTCTCTCAAAGAAGATACATCAAAGCAAAATACAACTGCTTTTTCTTCGTCGGCTCTAGTTATCACAATTGCTTATGCCACCAGGCCTAAATCCGTTGCAACAAGAGGAGATGGAGATGATAATCCAAAGACTTGATTTGTAGAAACCTTGAGAAGAAGAGAGCCAAGTTCCAAGGAAGAAATTGGAAATCGGGAGGCCTTCCCCACAAAATGAAGTGGGTACTTCTCAAGCTCACACTCAAGAGCAGCCATAGGTAATCCATATTCCTTCCTTAATTCCCCCTTCCCCTTCACAAAATCCTCCTTCTCCTCCACAGAATCCTCCTCCTCCTCCATAGCATTCATCTCCTTCACAACATCCTTCTCCCCCACACACATCTCCTCCTCATACTCCTAATCCTCCTCCATCTACCCCACCATCAAATACCAATACTGATTCAATTCCTAGAATTGTTTTGCTTCCTTTGACCTTGAAAGCCCAAACAATTCCATCTCCCTCCCCATGACTCAAAGAGGTTGTATCAAAGAAGAAGCATTCACAAGTAGATGACCCCAATTTTGATACGGTAGCTAAGTTGTTGAGAGCTTCTCCTCAACCTAAGAAGGTTTACACAACTTCTCGGTTGATGTTTGACTCCTCTGGAAATCAATTTGTGGAAATTGTTGAACCCACAGTGGAGAAAAATGAAGAAGACATGGCAGAAAATGATTTCAACATTACTAGAGTAGAACTAGGGCCATCTACACATGAAGGAAATATTCACAATTCCTAGATATCTATTGCAAAGTTGATTGATAGGGTAGAGAAAGAAAGGGAAGCCAAAGAGAAACTAGAAGAACATGTGAGCTCTCGTGCTACTTATAAGTTATATCAGATCTATCATTGATACTTCTGCACAGCCACTTGTGGCTTTGCCATCGACCTCATTCAATGTGCCTCCTGATGGAATAAGCTCAGACATCATAGAAAAGATCAATAAGTATCAAACTTATGGAAGAGTAATAGAAGCTTGGGCAGAAAAGGTTACTCTTAATGCCTTTTTGTATATTGAAGAATCCCTGAAATTACATCAGCAATTTAAAAATAAAAAGGTTGAGATAGATACTAAATATCAGGCTGCAGTAAAGGAAGATGGCATTTATACCTTGTTGAAAGAGGTTCGAGAAACGATGAAGATAAATGTGAATATTTTGGTCATGAACAAGTTTTCAATGATCCAAAGGAGAATGATTCCCCTAGCTAGTCAAAGAGCATTGAATGGAAGATAATGGTTTTGAGGCAATCCACTACAGAATTCAAAAGATTGATGAAAGTTTGTGATTCTGTACTAACTGAAATTAAAATCAACTGCTTAGCATTTGATGCCAATATTCTGAAGGATGATGAGGCGAGTTTGTCAAATGCTGCTACTATTAAGAAAGCCTTCAAAGATATGATGTCAGAAGAAATCTGCAATAAAGATAACTTTTGATTGCGATGCAATGGAAAAATTGGAACACAAGTCTGACACATCTGATCACCTTTAGGAAAGAAATTTCTGATCTGCATAGCAAAATGAATGAAATTAATGAAGATATGCTGACAGGGAAATCCAGGTTGAGCAGCGCGTCAATTCCAAACGGGAAAGCCTTACCACCAATTTTGACAAAGTTAAGCAAAACTTGCTACTACTCAAGCCAGCCTTTAGGATTAAGACAAGGACAGTGCCCCCAATTAAAATGAGGCATGATATCATACATTTGGTTATATTTTGCCTTTCATATTGTAAAGTAACTTTTGTTGCTATTTTTTAATAAATTAAAAGTGAGCTTTATTCAAAGAAAAGAAAACATGAAAAGTTTATTTTTAAATGTCTCTTTAAGAGGTAGTTACAAACCAAGAAATGGTCTCAACTATAAAGCTATAAAAGGTAGAGGAGAGAAAAAGAAAGGATCTTTTAGGCATTCTGTTATTAGTTTTCTATTTTTCTGTGAGGGTTATCCCTTTTGTATCTATCTTTCACTGTAAAATATCTGCACGAGCATTTTGTAAAGACAGGAAAAGAAGACTTTGGGCTCTGCAATTTTGAAAATAGAAATCACAAGAACTTTGAGTCTGATTTTTTACAATTGTGATTTTTTTCTTAAGTTAAGTTTACATTTATTTCATGAATACTATGTGAGGTATTAGCAACTTCATTTCAATCTTGAAATCATTCTTCATCTAGGTATTCTTATTCTTAAGTCTCAGCAATATTCAGTAAAAAAAATTTATGATTTTCCTCCTTTGCATGTTGTTATATCTACTGTGAGACTTTCTGCTCAGTCTATGTAATCTCCCTTCATTTATTAGTTTAGGTAATTCACCTTTCCTGCTTTCTAGTAAAAACAATACCTCAGAAAAATTTATAATTTATCATATGAGGGAGCTATTGCTCTTTGAAGCAGAGGAAATTTGTTCATTCATAGCAACTTATCAAATTGTTGGAACATTTGCCACTGCCCATTGGGCAAGTCACTTGGAAAATCTGTAGTGACAAATCTGTATACCAAAAACTAGGCAACACAGGCTGAAGGTTTATTTAGAGTGTGATGAAAGCTTAACAAAAAAATAACTATAGCTGGATATTCTAATTATGCACCTGTTTATCAAATACTACTAACTTTATACAATTAAATGTGCACATCTTGGATTGCATTGTTATCATTTGGGTTCAGGCCTTATACTGGAGCTTTGTATTTACTTTAAACATGTGCAGTTTCATCTCACTAACATGAAAATGGTTGGTTAACTAAGACAAAAATCAAGAGAACAGAAAATTTCAATACAATATTGGTAACTTACAATCAAAAGCAAGCAAATTGAACTGTATCCACCCTTGCAAGGCTGAAACTAATAGAACAGAAAAAAATATATATATGAACAATAGAAACAAAGCACAAAACTCAGAGATACCTGGGACCATATATGTTTTACAAGACGATGCACAATCATTCCAAATTTCTGTCCAGCAGACGATGTGCTTTCAGAAATAGTAATCAACGACGGGGTGAGCTGTAACTCATGTATTTTCTTTTGTAAGACCTGTAGCAAACTTGTTGCAGTCTTTTTAACAGTCTTTGATGGGGATGACATAACATGAATGACAGGAAAAATGAAGAGCACTTCCACTGGAAAATCCGCCACAGTGTTTTGAAACAATTGCAAGCCTGAAAGAAGAAATAAGACAATTATAAACTGGATATCTATATCTTTACATAACAACTTTTTTTTATGAAGTCAAGATATATTCAAATTTTCAACATGTAAGATATCATTTAAGTGTTTTCCTCTTGAAAAGGACAAAAAGGGGGAAGACTGATAAGCTGAAACATATTTGGCATAGAACAACTGTTATCTGAAGAATTGTGTAAGATGTAAAACTCCAAGTCATCTCAGGACAGTCTTTAAAGAGTCAATAAAGCTAGAAATACATCTCTAATAAACTGAAATAGACAATTAAAGAAACTGAACACAAACTAACTGCCTTTACATTATCCAATAAAATTATGCTGAGAGGCAAGATAAAAGGATAATGGATATGGCAAATTAATTTTATTCAAAACTGTAATCTATCTATCAGATTAAAATAAGAAGCATCTAGTGAGCAGACCATCCCAATACTTCAGTGCTTGGTCCTGGCATCCACCACTCAGCATCTCAGGTTCAAGCAAGTTGCAGGGTGACTTTAAACACTTGTTTTAAACATAGAAATATGTCACTACTATCATCTGACACTATGAGCATAAATATTGTTAAACTCGGTGGTAACAAACACTGTAAAATAGTTTCATTAGAATTCACAATCTTGTGTAAAGCTACTGTTTGCATATTTTTTTGAGTATACAGCCGTGAACTAAACCCTTGTCTTCTACCTCCTTCAAATGTGTTCTAACAAAATTTACCTATTAACTCTTTTAGCTTACCAGTAATCTTCCATATCAACAGTTTCAAATGAATACTCATCACCAGAAGCTTGCTGCCTTACATATTCAAGAAAAAATACAATTCCTCATTGCTCAATCACCATTGTGTCATATTTCTTCATTAAGAAAAGCCTACAAGTATGTTTGCAAATCTGAAGCAAAAGTCAAGTATAAGTCTAAGAATGAAGATTGTAAGTCCCAAGTACCAAATGAGAATTCAAAGTCTGGAGCCAAACAAAACTCAAAAGGACACATCAGCCCCAGAACTTTGCCTTGTGGCAGCCATATTGTGCTTTTGCTAAAGAAGGGATGGCACTTGAGGCTTGCGGATCAATTACAAAGCTCTCAACAAGATCACTATGAAGAACTACTGTTCTCTTCCCAGGATTGAGAAAATATAAGACCAACTCTATGGTATTAAATTTTCCAGTAAGATATATCTCAGGTTACAATACCTCCAAATTCCTGCTAAACCTTCAACTGCCACCACATGATTCATACAGATGATGACTCACATTCTTTATTTATTTCCAACTTCATTCGTTGTCTATCTTGATGACATTCACAAAACAAGAGAAACATATAAGGACCATTTATGCCATATTCAGCAAGTGCTCACAACTTTGCGGCAGCACAAGTTATATGCCAACATGGAGAAGCCTTCTTTTGTAAAATGGGAGCTATAATACCAATGAGGCCCCTTCCTATTTTAATCCCCTAAACACCATTCATGGTCAAAACACAGTTAATAAGGCAGCAATCACTCATACATACACCTCTCTCTCAAGATTCCTCGTAGACCTAACAGACTATTTTTATCCTTATTTGTGCCTACTGTATCATTTCTCCCACTCCGCATGTAACATCTCATGGTTCACACAGCAAGTAACACCTTAGTTAACGCTTGACAGTTGTCCTCAATAATAAAGTCAAGTTGGACACCCATTCTCTTAAAAATTCACCCATCTTGAACATTACTCTAAATGCAAGGTTCCTCCATATCACACCAAGGAAACATATTTCACATTAGATCTGGAATTAACTTCTAAGGAAAAAATGTGCAGGTACCCTAATCCACTGTTGCAGAGACCAACAATACAGTAGTTCATGAATTTGAGTAGAGACCATCTAACAGCAAGGATGCAAGAGGAAAGGGAGCATGGGGGAATAGATCAAGCCAGTGAATGGCAATTTATTAATTCAGAATCAGAATTAAAGCTATGAGTTAAATTGGCCATCGGAAGCTGGACATGATCCAGCTCAACTATCCATATCTTAGATGTGATCTCTGCATTTTTTTCACTTGATTCATAGAACGCCTCTGGAAAGGAGTCCTAGATTGAAGGTTTATTCATAAATCAGGTGAGAAAACTCTGCAAATGCTACTGCATGCCTGCAAAGGGAAAAATCTGTAGTTTGTCATAGGAAGAAGAAAAATTCAAAACTGTGTATATGTATAGGTCAAACCCATATGGTTCTTTTACAATCTACAAATGTCATTTCTACACAAAACACCACAGCTCGCATTCCTCCAATATTGTAGACGGTCATAGTCATAGTCAGCTGTAGTTAATTATACTTAAATAAAACTATAGTCACATTGTAAATATGTTATACAATGAATGTCACATGTTGTTCACATAATTAAGTCCCGATCTAATACCCCTACCCCTTGGAGTAAAAATTATCGATAACCTGAGTTTGACAATGTGATTTGTCAAACTGTTCTGATGGACTGACGCGAAACAGTATATCTTCAGACCTACTGAAGTGATTTGTCAATCTGCCTTTAGGAATATAACTCCAAAGAAATTTGTAATGCAAATGTATATAAATATAACCACACTCAGCGCACATATACATTCAGATTAAGCACTACATATAATAGGGACAGAGATTGATACAGTTCAGGTGGTCTTAACAGATGGCATTCATTTAATATGGAAAAGAACCATTGTATATTAAATTGTTATAACAGAATGTGTGTTGTGTTGGAAACCACACTATATTTAAATCTACAGCATGGATATTAAAATAGCTAACCTGCATAAGCTTCCCCGGACTTTCCGGGACTCAAAGCTAATCGAACCTGTGAATTCTCCCATGCTGATTGTGATCCTGTGTCTTCCCCAAGGCAAAGTATACGTATTGTGATATACAAAGTTCAACACCTATAATGGCAGTACCCGCAATAACTATATAGAATTGATGCCGACAACTCCATCCGCAAATACAATGCAGAAATAGCACTAGTATTCAATGAGTCTGGATTCTGACTTCAACAGTAGGGAATACAAACGAATTCCGTTGAGATATCTGGCTACAATGAATACTAGTGTATCAACAGGAATGTCCGATACTCCAATGAAATAATCGGCGATATACATTAGAATATCAATCCCAATGCTATCCAACTCCCGTATGTAGGGCCGACAAGAATAAGCGTTGATTCTCCTTTAACATGCGATATACACCATTCTTAGGAGGCCCAATGACATTGCAAGATATTTTTGAATCATTCCCACTACAACATATAATGGAGACAATAAGAATGAATGTTAAATGTCAACAAAGACCATTCCGACTCCTCCTATAGTGAAGACTGCCACAATGGATGCAAATGGACAAATGAATGCTAACCTTCTAATTGTCTTTAGCATACAAACTCATACCCCTAATCGGCTATGCTATTCAATAGAAATCTCCTACGCAAGACTTCATTAATTGATCGGCATATATAAAACAAACGAACAAGGCCATAGTTTGTTGGTATATGATAATGCTCGATATCGGGTCTGTGAGTGCACAATGTTCCTTTAATTATTCCTTATGATGGGCGTTGCTCATCCAATATTACATTGGGCTTTAATATTATGGCCTTCATTGATTCATGGCTCTTCTTTCCTCTGTCTATGGCAAATATAGCCTCCTGAAATATGCTAACCAATTTTTTCGATGAAGTAACACAACATAACCAGCACTTAACCAACTTGATTAGCGTTAGCTCCAAATAGAAAACCAAACTTGAAAAGAACTCACACCAAGAATGCACACTCAATCCCAATGAGGAATAGGTGTTGTCATATGGTGGAGGAGCTAAATGAAAAATACTTGAAAGAAACTACTCAACGTCAAGAATGTGCACTCAAGATCCCACTGAGGGCGAGGTGCTAACATATGACGGAGTGTTGAATTGAAACTAGAAATGAATAGGCGGATAACCAGCCATGAAGAGCATTTCCACACTACCACCAAACAGTGGGGGGAAAATATTACAATTAAAACAATTCGTCCGCTGCGGCGGGCATCCACAGAGTTGTGGGGATTCACCACTTGAGAGTGGGTACAAGAGTAATACAAATCCAATTATCCACACTGGCGGTAAACCATCCAGGGGTACTAATGTGAAATTAAAGAAAGAATTGCAGCAATAAAGGACTGGAACAGTACTACTGTTTACAGTCTTACAATATGGAAAAAGAGCTGCAAATTACATGAAAATTACAATAGATTCAATGTACCATGATACTGGATGATTCCATGTTAGACATCAACAATAAATGATGAAGAAAGGACTGAAGATTCAAACTTAAACAAGTCTGATGTAAAATAACAATTCTGGAAATTCTGATCAGCAACTGTGAAATTCAAAGAAATATTCACAACTCACTCAAAATACCTCCGTTTTGTGTGAAACGAAAACCAATGAGCTGCTGGAAGATAGGCGCCCAACATTAGATGAAGAAACAGCAACAAAAACTCGTAATTTAATTCTTACACGAATCCCAATGCAGCAAGAATGGTACGGCCTTCATGAGGGGCGATTTTGACAAGTAAAAATCAACAACTCAAAATTAAAATCTGAAACTCTCCAAAGATGGTCGCCTTGGGTGTAGGAATGGATTGGAAAAGTACCCACAAGCAAATTAAATTCACACAAAAAGCTGTATGCAAAAACCACTTTCAGCTGTGACTGCATCAGCAACTTCAAAACTGGAAATATCATTAAAAACTTCAACTGTTGAGCTCAATCTGCTAGTCTGGATGAGTAGCAATGAAAACCAACTAGGTGTTGTATTTCAAACACGAAATTGGATTGAAACTAGGAGGTAAGCATCCCCTAAGTAAAAACCAAGTTGTCATTTCGACAAGATAACATTAGCATAAATTCATCGATAATCAGCTCTTCAAACAGCAGCAATGAAAACCAACTAGGTGTTGTATTTCAAACACGAAATTGGATTGAAACTAGGAGGTAAGCATCCCTCGAAGTAAAAACCAAGTTGTCATTTCGACAGCATAACATTAGCATAAATTCCGATAATCAGCTCTTCAAACAGCAGCAATATATAAGCTTTTGTTGGCAAATGAAGCAACAAGAACTCTTCAAATTCCAAGAAGTTGAATCACTTCAACTTCCAAAAGGACGCCACCTTTTGCCTTTTACTTTTGAAATAATAAAATATCATTCAACTTCCCCTTTAGGCATCCATTTCATATTGCAACAATAAAGCATTTATTAAATAATTAAATGCTCACTTGACCCCTTTATGTCCCCTTCTTAAAAACAACTTGAAGTCATCAAGCCTAGGCGTGGGGTACAACTTCAAGACATGAAAATTGACTAAGTCTGAAACTCAGTCCAAGGAGAAAACCAAACCCAAAGCCAAACTAAGACTGATGGATAACAAGATGACTTGAGTTGAACTGCTGATGATGCCACTGCCAAAATTAGACTTACTAAAAATAGCCACCGCCAAAAATAGTTACCTCAAAACCAACAAAGCTAAAAATGGAAGCAAGACTTAATGAAAGCCGATAACAACATCGCTAAAATTAGTATTTACTAAAAATAGTAAATACCTAGAAATGCCACAAACCTCCAAGCAAGGAAACCCTAATTTCACTTTTGATCAACCTACGGATTTCCGGAAATAGGCTATCAGTCAAAGAAGAGCGTATGGCCAAAATGGGGACATTACACCTCCCTGTAATCGTCATTCAACACCGGTGAGGAATAATGAAATAAAGGATGGCGGAAGATGTAGAAATTTGACCCTAAATGTATTCATAACCAACACAAGTCGCATCAGAATACTTCGATCAACAATATTTCAATGTAAGCAGTGGTATATATATCGACCAGCCTCCATATAATACGTTTCTGAGTAACTATCAATGTTCACAAATAATCCTCTAAACATTATTCATTGAACAAAGAACACTGTGATAATCCGAATAAAGAAATTAAACAATATATTCATGTTTGGGTTTTCGTCCAGGCATGTTCTACCCAACTCTAAGAGGTTACGTTCTCAAAATCAACAATTTCACTACCCATCAAACTTCAATTCTTTCCATGATAATTCTTCAGACCCGAACATACCAATATAGTCCGCCACTTTCAGTTTCACAAACTGAATCATTATTTTAAAAGACTTAACAAATCATAAAGTATGATATTAATGGCTTTTATAAAGTCTTAATATAATTAATTGATTAAATTATTAAAATTCCTTTTAAGATTAATAAAGACAATTTTAATATTTAATTAATTAATCGAATTTCTTCTTCAGAGGCGTATTAAAACTGGGGACATCACAATCCTCCCTTCCCGGAGATAGCTTGCCCGCAAGCAATCGCAACAACCATGACAATACCTGAATCCCAAACCAATCTTAGAAACACTGCTTTGCCAATCTACTATGCTACTATAATATAACTATCATCAGTCACCCTATCATGACACAACAACCTGTGAAGCTCTCCATCCAACAAGCAAATCCCTAGATCCCACACTATAATAACCTCATCATGCCACAACGACCTGTGAAGCACTCCATCCGTCAAACAAATTCTTGGATCCCACATCAACCTAGGACCCATACAGCAAGTGTCGTTAACTCTCTGCTCAAGCTAGTATGCTATCACAAAGATGTAACTAGTATCCACCATATGTGTGTAGACAAACTTATCACTCCATTCTATGTTGCTGGTATAAGTTAGAACTACATCAAACCCGTGTAAAATCACCCCAATGAGAATACCAACAGTGTTTGCGCTCTCATTTATATACCAATCATGACCAAATGCAAAACGTTTATCAAAACATGTAGGCATACATCTATCTGGTTCTATCAAGATTGGTGTCTTCATTAAGCCTGTTGTCCCTAATTTTTGACTTGTTAAAAATTGGGATAACCAATCAAAATTTTGATAAAATTTGAAGATTTTCTCTTCTAAGGCACGTATTACGAGGTGCAAAGATTAGCAAATCTCAATTTTAGGTCTATAGTCCTTTGGGTTATCATTTTTCACTCACCCTCGTCCGTTTTCGTGAAATTTTGAGTCATTTTTAATGTGTTTTTAGTCAATTTCGGGTTTTTTTGACACCACTGCAAGTAGGAGTTTTTGAGCTTCACTGCAAGTTAATAATAGGAACTTTTTGTGTCTATTACAAGTCACTTTGCTTTTTAATTTTCTTTTTTATGCCCTTTGTAGGAACTTTTTGAAGCACTTGCAACTGTAGGAACTTTTAAAGTTCTTTACAAGTTACTTTTTCATTAAGTTACTTGCAATCACTTATAAAAGTTCCGATTTTCACTTAAATTACTTGCAAAGAC
This sequence comes from Sequoia sempervirens, assembly GCA_007258455.2. NCBI lineage: Eukaryota > Viridiplantae > Streptophyta > Pinopsida > Cupressales > Cupressaceae > Sequoia > Sequoia sempervirens. The sequence continues at coordinate 538,546,100 of VDFB02000015.1, forward strand.
TTCAAAAAGCCCCGATTTCTTTTATTTTGACTTGCAAAGACTTCAAAAAAGCCCGATTTTAACAAAGTTGCTTGTAATCACTTTGAAAAAGCCCGATTCAAGTTGAAGTTATGAAAAGTAACTTGTAAAATGTAGAAAAAGGCCCGATTTTAGTTATTCATGTCAATAAACTTGCAAATGCTCAGCAAAAACCCAATTCTACTTGATGTGATCTTGCATTGGTCTTCAAAAACTCCGATTTAAGTTCAGATCATTTGAATTCTGCTTGTGGAGGAAGCTGTTTGAGTTTGAGTTTGATTTGGTCTTCCTCTTTTCATGGCGCCTTAGCAATGAAATCGGATCTTCAACCATAAATGGATCGAGCTTCTTTTACTGCGTTTTTCTAAGGCGTTAGGGTTTCTTCTTCTATTTTTGGTTTGCAATCTTTTGTTTCAGGTATGTTCTTCCTTATTCATTATGATTTCCTTTTATTTTAAATGTTTTTGTTTCATAAAATCTCTTGTTTTCTGGCACCATTGTTTCTTATTTGTTTAATATCAAATGTATTTTCTGAAACGTTTTTCTTTACTTAAAGAAAATACATTCTTCTTTTCATATTCTCCTCTCCATATTTCATTCGCCATTCTCACTTGTTCATTCCATACATTTTCAGTTAAGGAAAAACGTGCTTTTTAAAAACGCGTTTTCCTCTTGCATTTTTAACGTCTTTCCTTCATTTCGCCCTTTACTCACCTTTCATTCAAAAGCTTTTTCAAATGAAAACGCATTTTTCTCTTATATATGAAAACGTTTTTCTTATCATTTCATACGCCCTCCATTCTAGATACGTCTCCATTCAAAAACATGCTTTATACACAAAAACACGTTTTGTTTCCATTCCATATACCTTCATTTGTAAATGCGTTGTTCATTTTCCATTCTATACACCTTCACCTTCCACATCAGCTGAAAACGCCTTTCATAATGCCTTCATTTTCCAAAACGCGTTTTGTTGTTATTGGCTGAAAAAGTTATTCACATTCTTTTCTATGCTAAATGCATTTTCTTCATATACCGTTCATTTCATTTGTCTACCAGCTGAAAACATTTACCCTCCATTCCTTTTTATTTACATTTGCCCTTCCATTTCATAATCCCATTTCCATTCTCTTGGAAAGAAGAAAAGAAATATAAAATTATGCCCTAGAAAGCAAATCGGGATTTTTCCCACCCATTGCAAGTAGGAAGTTTCGATATAGAATGCAATTTAAAAGTTTCAAAAAGTAACTTGCAATGTCTTTTTAAAATCCCGAAATCCACTATTCACTTGCAGCCAGCCTTCAAAATCCCGAAATGCCTTTAAAATGCCTAAAAATCGAACTTTTTTCCCTTGACTGCAAATGCAAGTTGAAAGTTGTGACTTGCACTTTTCAAAGTTGCAATCTAAATTTTTCATTTGTCATGAAAAGCACATGTCCTTTTCACTTGCAATCAGCCCCCAAAAACCCGAAATGAGTTATAATGCTCATTTTCTGCCCTCATACAGCCAAAACACCATTCTGAGTTAGAGCCTTCGCCATGTCTACGCCTATAAATGTTGATGACGTCTTAACCTTATGGAACTTTCATCGCAGCCTTGCAGATTCTTGTTCGATGACGAAGGAACCTGCTTCTCCATCAAACAAAAAGATGAAGTACAAATACGACAAGTATCAAAATGAGATTCCTCCTTCTCATGTTGTCTCGAACATTGAAGAAATCAGAGACACGGAGATTGGACATGTTGATATGTCTGAGTTTTTGAAGAGAACTGAGAAATCAACTTCTCATCATATGCAGTTGCTGTTGAGAAGTCACATCCATTTGGTTTCCTCTTTTCCTGTTGCTGCCCTAGAGCCAGAGTTCGTCCTTGCATGCGTAGCTCATTTTGACAGAGAATCTAGAACCATTAAAGATGATGATGGCAATGTGGTCATTAGACTTGATCCAGAAACCATTCACAGGATTTTCAGAGTTCCAGACTCACCAATGTATTCAGATATTTCAGTAAAGAGTGCTCTAGATCATTATGAACAGAAGAAAGAAGATTGTATACAGCACATCAATACTAAATGGCTTTTGAAGCATCGGACTTATGTGTCTCAGTGGCCCAAGCTGTATCGATCTGAATTCAAAGAAGTCAATGATATTATCACACTTTTGAGCAGGATAATGGGGCTGAAATTCTCTAATGTCTTTGAGAAATGGATGTACAAATTCATAGTGGTGATAAGGAAGGCACAACACCCAATCTTTTGGGGTGAAATAATCAGTGATAGTTTATGTGAGCAGCTTGCACAAGTTCCTACCACGCTCACATTTTATATGAATTCCTATTTGGTTTACATAGCAGCTTCATTAAGGCAATTTCCAGGCCTTTCTACCGTTGGAGATAGATCACTAGTTCCAGTTTGGGACTACTATGATCAGCTGCCCTTGAGACCAAGCAGAATCCATTATAGAAGAGTCCAAGATGCATTCTTTGGTCATTTTATGTGTCTATTTGACAAGACCTTGCAAAACAACAGAGTATCTGACGCTGCTTGGAAAAAGGTCAATGAATATGGTTGTCTCTTTCCCCAGTTTCCTACTTTTACCTATATGACAGTACTTTTACCTATATGAGAGTTGGCTGTTTTGAAGATCAGTCATACATGCTTCCAAGGTATCCAACTGATAAAATCATTCTAATGGAGCTCGCAAGACAGTTGATGACAGTACATGCACGACAAGCTGTGCAACATAAAACTGGAGTAAGTATCTCATCTCATAATCCACTGCAGATTGGGAGATACTCCTTGACATCTACCTCAAAGGCAAAAGCTATGGAAACCGAGATTTAGGAAATCAAATTGAAAAGATTCAAGGCAAGAGCAGATTTTGATTACAGAGGAATGAAAGACAAAATAAAAAGAGCCTTCACTCATGTACATCGCCTTGAAGATATTTGGGCAGATCTCCGAACAGAAAAGGACATCTATAAAATGGACTATTGCAGGCTCACTCTTGAACAGATTATAGATCTTAATCTGACCTTGATCCCAGAAGGAGTAATTGATGACGGGCAGATTTTAGATCCAGAATATGAAGAACAAAGGGTTGTTGACGCTTCTATTCCAGCAATACAATGGTCTAATAAAGAATCAGTTTCTATCTTTAACAGATTTCAGTCAGTCTTGGCAAATACTAATTCTTGGCTCAAGAGTATAGGCGTCAAAACTATAAAAATCAGGGTTAATAATGATGATGATTCAACTGGACCTGTTGGATTGAAATCAGAAGTCAGAGACAAGTCCAAGGAAGGTGCTTCTTCTTCAGGAACGAGGATCAAGCTGAAAGTCATCCGTGCTATAGAAAAACCTTTGGAGAAAACAACATTAAAAGGGAAGGAGGTTAAAGAGACACAGATCCAAATTATCAATCAACAAGGAGAGGTTCTTGAGTCTCCTACTGCTCTAAGTATAATGTCTCCACATATTGATGTTGCACCAGTATCAATATTGTCTCCCATGTCTCAAATTGATAGTGATGTTGATTCCTTCTCAACGGTTTTCATTCCTCCTATTGCTCCTACGGAAGTTGCCCTTCATACATCAACTTCATCCGCATTGACCACCTCTATGGAGATCATGCATGATAATTTGGAGAACGTCTTTAATGTTAATCCGATGTATCCAATGACATCACAAATAACACTTCCAGAAATTGATACATCAGCTGCAAGTTTTGATTGTTTCATGGATAATGCTGATCACAATACGCCATCCAGTCAAACTTTTGTTGCAATTCAAACTGAAACATCTCCAAGAGTAACAACTGTGGCTCAAAATGAAGTTGATTCTGCACAAACCACGATTGCTGTTTCAAATGCAAATACATTGGATCTTCCTCCATGGTTGAGTTCAATCACTTTAAAGAGAAAGAAACAGGCAATTTCTCCAGATGTATTTGATTTTCAGCAGTTGAAGAGATCAAAGCCAAAAGTTGCAAAGAAGGCTAAAACGGTTTCACGGGTAGTTGTGGACAGCAAAAGAATAAAATATGCAGAAATAGCCGAACCTCTTGCAGACAAGTCACCAAAAGAGATGCAAGTATCTGATTACAAATTCACTAGAGTGGATTTAGACAAGCAAACACATGTTGGTATGATGCAAGACGCCCAGAATTCAATAACTGTCCTGACACATAGTTATAATGAACTCTTGGCAAAGAAGGAAAAGCTGAAAGAGGAAAATGCACAACTTGTCTCGGTAATTCAAAAGATTACCAACTCTTCAGAGCAAGTTAATCCATTAACTTCTTTCACCTCCGAAGAATCAGTCAAGCAATTGGAGAAAATTGCACAAAAGGCTAAAGTGGTTGATTCTTGGGCAATACAACTGATTGATCAAAGCATACCAGTAATTGAAAAGACATTACAAATTATGAATAATGTCGGAATAGCAAAAGTAAAGATGAATCAAACTTTGGAAGCTTTCAAGCAAAGTTTGGATTCACTTGAAAAAGATTTGAAAATTTGGCATGAGATGGATCAAGTCAAGCTAGAAATTCTATGTAGCAATTCAATCATACCAAACAGAGAAAAATACATAGAATTTGAAGAACTCATGACAAATAAGTCATTGGTTATTCAAGATCTCATCAAAGATGTCCAAGCTACACTAGAAATGAGTGATGAAGTTCAGCAAGACATACTTTCTAGCTTTGAGAAAATCTCTTGCAGAATTTTGAATCATGAAGGAGAATTACTTGCAACTCATGTGGTTACTACAGAAATGACAACAAACCTTCATCAAGAGCTGGAATTAGAACAGTTTACCATGGATTCAATTAACAAGTTTGTTAATCATCGAATGATCCTTGATAAGATGCAAACTGTTTATGAAGAGCATAGAGAAGCAACAATAAGGTATTTTGTAATCTTGAAGACTGTTGTGGTTGCCAAGAACACACTAGGCCCCGATCCAGATGAGTTGCAGGAAATTATCAGCAAATTTTGGTCTTTCAAAACTAGGACTGAAATGAATAAAATGTATTATCTTTATGTATTTTGTTTTCGACAAACTACATGTAAAAACAAATTTTGTAATCGCAAGTGTTTCTTTCACTTGCAGTTTTGTAAATTGTCATTACATGTAATCAAGTTACAAGTCAAAATAATTTAGGACTGTAATTTTGAATAAGTCAATTGCAAGTAGTTGGTGGTTAAGAGAATTTCTCAAGTTAGTTGGGATCCTCCCACCTTTTTCTCATGTCCTCTCTCCTATAAATGCTTGAGAGGGTCCTTTGTAATAGAGATCTTTTTGGCAAGCAAGTAATTTCTGCAGAATTTTGTACTCATAAAGACTTTGAGCTTTATAGTTATAAGTTGTTCCTTTTCAAATAATATCAAAGAGTTGCAGATTTCAGACTTTGTGTTGAAGTCCTACTTTGCATCCATTGTGTTCTTATGTCATTTTGGAGCATTACTTTGTGATTATTTGGAGATTGTGGAAGATTGCTAGGGAGAGATTCAATTGAAATATTTTCAGACTTTGTGCTGTGAATGTTGAAGATTGAATTCATAATTTAGAAGTTAAGAAGAATTGCAAGTCTTTGTGCTCGTAACGATTCCCATTCATAGTAGTTAATAGATACATCATACTTGCAGACTTTGTGTTGTCTTGTGTTGTATATTGTCATTAAATTATCTTTCAAAAGGGTAGATAGGATCGCAGATTTCCAAGACTTTTCGCTTGAAATTGTTTTCCCGTCCCGAATGAAGTGACGGAAGTCTTTGAACTTTCAAGAAACTTCATTTCCTTTCTACTGATTTTATTACAAGCTGCTGTTAAAATTTATTTAAAAGTTCATATTACCTCTCTGAAAAGAGAAAAGAGTTTAATCTTTCCTGAAACAAGAGGAAAGGTTATCATTCCACCCATATTTGTTTTTAGTTAGTTAGATAGGGGGAGCCTTCCCTTAAATAGGAGAGTTTTAACTCACACACTGTGGCTGAAACCACCATTTTGCTAAACCTCACAAGTTTGCAAAATATTCAACCAACAAAGCCCTACAAATAACATGTCTCATCAACCAAGTAACTACCAACATGTGCATAATATGAATTTCCTGATTCATACAAATTTGATTGTTCTTCATGTTCAACCGCTTTAGCACTTTCATTTTGCAAAAACAAGAACCTAAGGTGAGCTCCCCGTTGTTGTCTTGCGAAGTCCAAGTGTTTGACTCGTTCTTTGACTTGTTGAAGGCACTGTCTTGCATGGGCAGCCACCATCTTAGCCTTCTTGGCTCTTTGTATCCACTCTTTATCATTCGTTCTTTCGAACTGCCTTACTTCCACCTTCTTCGTGTCGTTGGAATCCTCAAACACTTCTACATTGCTAGGTTCTTTCCATGTGATAAGAGGTGGCAATGTTTGAAAAAAATCTTCACTTTGGATGCTATCAAAATCAACTTGCTTGCATTTTACACTTGTCATTTCATACTGAAATGGAGATAGAAGGCTGCACTAAAGATTAGACCCCGTAGTGCTTTGAAATTCCTCCAACCATGAAGATTGGTCTTCACCAATTGCTGGTTCAAAAGTCTGAAATCTGCATGTCTCTCCAACATTTACAGCTGTCCCCTCATCAACTTGTTCAAGCTCCACACCTCTCGCATTGTTCCTTTGCTTTTGCGAAGTGGCTGCAACACAAATCTGATTTTCTGTTTGATGCCTTGAGTAATGAGTCTCACTCAATTGAAGACAAAGATCAGCAATTTCCCCATCTTTGTTAATGTGATAGCCATGTCTCTATCTCTGAGTAATTGCAAGTAATCATCTTTCATCAATTCCCATGCTTCTCTAATTGAGTGCAAGTGTGTATGAGAAATACCATTTACCATTCCTTTTCGCCTCTCCTCAATTTGGGCTGTCCAAATGAGGTCTTCAATGTGTTTATGAGTATCATCCATCCTTGATAACACCTTCACAATATTCTCTTCCTTCACCATAAAATGATCTTTCAAATCTTTCAATACCAAAGGCCTTTGTTCCCCATCAAAGTGACCTTAACTGCCATGTACTAATGTTTCTGATTTTTCTTCATGAGTAGGAAGCTTGTCAACAACAAAATCAGCCATCTCACTTGTGGAAGCATTACAATTTACAACCTCTTTGTAGAAGCCTCCTGTGATCCTTCTTGTAAGGATGTTGATGTTACATCATCACAAAATCCTCTCCTTTTATCCTCATATACCACATCGGCATGTTTCTCAAACTCGTCATGAAGATTTTTGCAAATCTCCCTATACTCTCCTCGTGCAAACAAATCATGAGTTCCTTTACTTCCAGGTGTAGATGAGTTGTTATTGTGTTCAGATTCTCTTGACCACAAATTTGCAAGACATTGCAAATCCCGATTTAGTATTTGATGTGTTTGCAGAAAATCAAGATTCATCTTTTGGTGTAACTGAGCAAGGTCTTCCAACTGTTTCTCCAAGCTAAGCTTCTTTTCCTTTGCTGTCGAGGTAGGAAGGAAAACAGGATACAACCATCTAGCCATTTGATGCAATTGGTAATTGAAGCAAACAGATTTATACCCAAGGCTGGCAGGATATTGGTTCTAATACCACTGTAATAACCCCTACTGAATTATTATCGAAAACATAAGTCTGACAATGTGATTTGTCAAACTGTTCTGATGGACTGACCCAAAACGGTTTATCTTCTAACCTACTAAATTGATTTGTCAATCTGCCTTTAGGGATATAACTCCAAAGAAATTTGTAATGCAAATGTATATAAATATAACCACACTCGGCGCACATATACATTCAAATCAAGCACTACATATAATATGGAAAAGAACCATTGTATATCAAATTGTTATAACAGAATGTGCGTTGTGTTGGAAACCACACTATATTTTAATCTACAACATGGATAATAAAATAGCCAATCTGCATAAGGTTCCCTTTCCAGGACTCAAAGCTAATCGAACCTGTGAATTCTCCCATGCTGATTGTGATCCTGTGTCTTCTCCAAGGCAAAGTATATGTATTGTGATATACAAAGTTCAACACCTATAATGGTAGTACCCGCAATAACCAATAACACTCGCAATAACTATATAGAATTGATGTCGACAACTCCATCCGCAAATTCAATGCAGAAATAGCGCCAGTATTCAATGAGTCTGGATTCCAACTTCAACAATAGGGAATACAAATGAATTTCGTTGAGATATCCGGCTACAATGAATACCAGTGTATCAACAGGAATGTCCGATACTCCAGTGAAATAATCAGCGATATACATTAGAATATCAATCCCGATACTATCCAACTCCCATATGTAGGGCCGACAAGAATAAGCGTTGATTCTCCTCTAACATGCAATATACACCATTCTTAGGAGGCTCGATGACATTGAAAGATGTTTTTGAATCATTCACGCTACAGCATATAATGGAGACAATAAGAATGAATGTTAAATGTTGACAGAGACCATTCTGACTCCTCCTATAGTAAAGACTACCGCAATGGATGTGAATGGACAAATGAATGCTAGCCTTCTAATTGTCTTTAGCGTACAAACACATACCCGTGATCGGCTATGGTATTCAATAGAAATCACCTACGCAAGACTTCATTAATTGATCGGCATATATAAAAGAAATGAACAGGGCCGTACTTTGTTGGTATATGATAATGCCCGATATTGGGTCTGTGAGTGCACGATGTTCCTTTAATTATTCCTTACGCTGGGCGTCACTCATCCAATATTACACTGGGCTTTAATATTTATGGCCTTCATTGATTCCTAGTTCTTCTTTCCTCTGTCTATGGCAAATATAGCCTCCCTGTAATCATCATTCAACACTGGTGAGGAATAATGAAATAAAGGATGGCCGCAGATGTAGAAATTCGACCCTGAATGTATTGAAAACCAACACAAGTCACATCAGAATACTTCGATCAACAATATTTCAGTGTAAGCCACTGGTACATATATCGACCAGCCTCAATATAATACATTTTTGAGTAACTATCAATATTCACAAATAATCCTTTGAACGCTATTCATTGAACAAAGAACACTATGATAATCCGAATAAATAAATGAAACAATATATTCATGTCTGGGTTTTCATCCAAGCATGTTCTACCTAACTCTGAGAGGTTACGTTCTCATAATCGACAATTTCACTACCCATCAAACTTCAATTCTTTCCATGATAATTTTTCAGACCCGTACATACCAATATAGTCCGCCACTTTCAATTTCACAAACTGAATCATTATTTTAAAAGACTTTACAAATCATAAAGTATTATATTAATAACTTTATAAAGTCTTAATATAATTAATTGATTAAATAATTAAAATGCCTTTTAAGATTAATAAAGATAATTTTAATATTTAATTAATTAATCAAATTTCTTCTTCAAAGGCATATTAAAATTGGGTACATCACACCTGATTAGTTGAAATTGGTTGTTACGAAGCGTCGCAACGGTTGGTTTCTCAACCACCGCCAGTGAATATATGTACTAGAGTCTGTTGTAATCGAGACATCTATGCTATTATGTTGTTGACATTGTACTTTTGTACTTGTTGAATTAATGAATAAATGCAAATCCTATACTATGCATCGTGTGTTCATGAGTATTCCGTACTTGTCTATGTTCTATGAATTATTCAATTTACTCTCGTAGTACATTGTAATTATCCCAGCAAGTAAACATTTGGCGTTGTTGCCTAAGTGAACTTAGGAAAAGCATCAAGCAATAGAATGGCATTGTGATGGGTTGGCCAACAGAGCAACACGTACAAGCAAACGAGGAAAGAGAAGAGGACTTGACACAAGAACTTGTCAACCTGTGGGATATTTCATTGACGAAGCACGTATAAAGGGAGGCTCTCAGGCGAGAGATCCCTCAGTCGGTCATCTAGGACATACTGCACGTCAACCTAGAGGTTGACCATCTCCTCAACCGACTGCCAAGGTTGCTCGCACATCATTACATCATCCTGGAAGATCTTCGAGCGGAGAGTGACCAAGAGTGTCGAAGACAATAGATACTACAACGGTACGAGGAAAGGATTAAGCGGGAGGAAGAGGAACGTGACACTAGCCGAAGACGTACTCCTAGCAATCAATGATTGTACGCCCAACAATTAATGCCTGTACAACCCAATAAGGACAAAAACCTAGTACCAAGCGGGCAAGAAACACTACAGGAAAGGATACAACGATCACTCAAATTAAAGGAACAAGAAACCCGACGGAGAAGACCAAAGCAAATTGTTGAAGAAACGAATGAAGACATTAATAAAATAAATCAATCTATTGTTAAGTTACACCAAAACCTTGCTAAGGAAAGTGACAAAGGAACTTTCAGGGCACCATCGGCAGCAAATAGATTAAAATTAAAAAATGATGAAAATGAACTTCTAAAGGAACTTGAAAACAGTATAAGCCATATTCAAGAGTTGTCCATATCGAACAACGAGGGACCAAGGATTGGAGGATCCGAGCCGAAGACCCCAGGGAAGAGGGAGTACTGGTACGAACCCCAAGAGACTCAAGGTGCAGAGGACGCTGAGAGGGGACGTGTTGCTGGCCCGTATGTGGCCAAGAGTGCAAGTTAGGCACTGAAACATCAAGGGAGGAACAATCCAATCAGGTCCAACATACAAGGAGGGAATCAAGGAAGAAACATGGTGACTTCGCCAGCAAAAAGGCAGAAGCTGTCGAAGTCCACAGGGAATGATTCAGAGGATCCCGTAAGTCATTGTAAAACGTGTGAAGACAATATGGATAGTGAATGGGCAGGACGATGTGGATTATTGGCTGTGAGCATTCCCAGCAATGCTAAGAGGCATTGCTATTGATTGGTACACAAAACTGGATGCAACAAATAAAGTCTCATCGCGATTACTAAAGAGAGCATTTGAAGAGGAATTTAAATTGCTCAGGGACGACAACGAAATTGTGGCAGAAATATATAACATGAAACAAGGAAAGAATGAAAATGTACGAGCCTACAATCGTAGACTCAAAGAGTTGTTGGTGAAACTGGAGACACAGCCGGTAGACGGCTTGAAGAAACGGTGGTTCATTGAAGGACTACTTCCCTCCCTATAGAAGAAAAATGAAGGTGGTACCTCCATCATCATACACAAAAGCCTACAACCATGCAATGGACATCAAGAGTGAGAACAAGACATCCTCTTAAGGGAAGAAGAAAACAGATGACGACAGTACAGAGGAGAGCAGTGAAGATAAAGACTGTACAAGCTCTCCGACGAGATATGATGAGGATGATGGAACTGAAGGCTGACAAGGAGTGTTTGAAGGAGTCCAAGGAATTATGGTGTGCCAAATGTAAAACAAAAGGTCATACCAAGGCAAACTGCCCAAAGAAATTATTCTATGACATCTGCCAAGTTATGGGACACTCCATCAAGGAGTACACGTACAATCTAAAAGCGAGAAGTTCGCAAGTGTTCTTCGCACAAAGGGAATAGTCAACCCCTCTAACCACACCACCAAAACCTCTAAGTAACAATGCATCCCTGGAGGTTACCGCAACAACCGAAGAAGCAATAACAATACACCGAGAAGCAAGATCCAACACGACAGTAAGGGCAAACCCATGATACAATACCAAAAGTGTAATGAATGGGGTCACTTCGCCAAGGAGTGCCCGAACAATCAAGGTACGGGAGGTAAACTTTGTAAGTTGTGTGGATCGAGCGATCACGAAGATATCGACTGCCTAAAGCAAAAAGGCATAAATATGTTGGAGGTAGCGACGAGAAGGTCCTAGTGATCACAAGAGCACAAACAAAGAAAGATACTCATCCAGACCCTCGTACGAAGGAAAGACTCAGAAAGGCCAGAGCATAAGTGGAAGAGGCAATGGCTAAGGAACAAAGAACCTCCAAGGTGACTAGTACGCCATTGCAATCAGAATCTAAGAAAAAACATTATATAGCAAGTGCTCCACACAATCGTACCCATCAAGGTAACAGAACTTTTGCAGACGATGCCCCAACTGAGAGTAGCACTCACAAATGCCGTTGAAGACAACATAGACTGTCAGGAGGGTCCAACTGAGTGTATGACACAATCGCTAACAGGAGAGGCTTTGGATCCTATGCTACTCACAGTGAATGTCAAGAGGAAGCCTACCATCGTACAGATGGAGATCATGGAGAGGAAACTCTCCAACACCATCGTCAACGAAGGCTCAAGAGTAAACGAACTACCAAAAGAAACCTGGAAGTGTCTGGGGAAGCCAACTCTCTAGCCCCCCACATTTCAACTGGTAGGCGTTGATCAACACGGCATCAAACCTCTCGATACAATAATGGCGCAAAAAGTATTGATCGACACATAGCAGTTCCTATTGAATTTTGTCGTCATCCCTCTAGAGAAGAAGGCGTACGACGCACTGCTAGGGAGACGATGGCTTATTGCTACCAAGGAAAATCATAACTAGAAGCAAAATACACTCTCGATCAAAAACGATGGGAGGAAGTACATCATTGACTTGAAAAACCATGTTGTCAGTGAAGAATTGGCATCTTTTGGGTCAGAATCAGAGGGAGGAGAGTCAGACATGGACAAAGGAAGGAAGGCCATGGAGCCAAACAATGAAGGCGTACTTGAACTCAAGAGTTATTCAGAAGATGAGACAAGTTCGTTGAATGGCCTATTTCATTGGCAAATGGGGGATTATGAGGTATTCCACCCATAATGCAACATGTTGCAAGTTGGGGAGATAGAAAAAGAAGACAAAGTTTTGACCAACCAGTCATTCCTATCGGAGTACGAAGAATACAGGGAAGGGGTTGTAGAATTGGAAGAACACCAGCCCATAAGTTCGAACGTGACAAACTAATCAAATACGAGGAACCAACATTAAAGGAGGTGAATCTCGGAGAGGAAGACAAGCCTAAGACAATCCTCATCAGTGATGACTAGGATCCCATACTGAAGGCGGCAGCGTTCAAGATCTTCATGGAATACAAAGATGCATTTTCTTGGACGTACAAAGATCTGAAAGGTGTACCACCAAAATTATGCATACACAAGTCCCTCTCGTAATGGGAGCACAACCCGTACAGAAGAGACCCTACATGATGAACAAGAATTATGCCGCCAAGGTACAAGACAAGATTGAGAGGATGTTGGAAGTAGGCATCATATTCAAGGTGGAAGTGAGCGATTGGGTGTCACCAATCATCATCTCGTTGAAGGAGTCAGATCAGATTCGAATATGTGTGGATTTTCGCTACTTGAATGCGGTAACAATCAAAGACCCATTCCCAATCCCCTTCACCAACACGATCCTAGATGAGGTAGCTGGACACAAAATGTACTCATTTATGGATGGGTTCTCGGGATATAAGTAGATAAGCATTGTTGAAGAAGATAAATCAAAGACAATGTTCGTGGTCAAAGACAGAGTGTACGCTTACAATTGAATGTCGTTCGGGTTGTGTAACGCATAGGCCACCTTTCAAAGAATAATCCTACACATTTTTGACAAAATGTCAGTTGACAACTTTAAGGCATTTCTAGACGATTGGTCAATCTATAGTGACAAGGAGAAGCATCTAAAAGCACTTGGAGAATGTATGGAGAGGTGCAAGGCAACATGCCTAGCATTGAATCTGAAGAAGTGTCACAAGGAAAGTTGTTGGGCCACATTGTCTGTAAGGCCAAATTGAAGACGGACCCGGACAAGATAAGGGTCATCGTACAGATAGAGGCCCCACAAAACATAACTGGAGTGAAATCCTTCCTCAGACATGTGGGGTATTATTGAAGGTTCATCAAGAACTTCGCACAAATTTCCTACCCACTTGACATACTCACAAGGAAAGGAAAGTCGTTTGTGTGGAAGGACGAGCAAGAGAAGGCATTCAAGAAGTTGAAGGTACGATTGATCAGTTCACCAATATTGGCGTACCTTGACTAGAACAAAGAGTTTCACATACACATGGATGCCTCAAATTATGCAATCGACGTGACATTGGCGCAAGTGGGCATACAAGGACTGGATCATCCGGTATTCTTCGCCAGTCATCTATTGTCAAAGGCAAAAAAGAACAACAATACGACGGAAAGAGAAGCCCTCGGGATGGTGTACTCAGTGCAAAAGTTTAGACACTACCTCTTGGCAACACCGTTCACATTCTACATGGACCATCAAGCCTTGATGTACTTAGTGAACAAACCTATAATACAAGGGAGAGTAAGTTGATGGTTGATGTTACTGTAAGAGTTCACGTTTACAATCATCGTACGTCCGAGAAAAAGCCATGCGATCGCCAAACAGCTGTCAAGAATCCAATCTGGCGAACCTGCTGAGGGAGGAGTAAACGAAGACTTTCCGGACGCTCACTTGTTCCAAATTGCAACACTCCCTCCGTGGTACGAGAAGATTGACGAGTGCCTGTCAACATCGACATTTCCGAAGGAGATGCCGCCAGTCGAACGGAGGAAGCTTGTACTAAAAAGAAAAACCTTCCAACTTATCAACGAGCTACTATATAAGATGGGGCAAGATCAAATATTGAGGCGATGTGTGATGGAGGAAGAGATTTCAAGTGTACTAAAAGAGGCACACGAAGGCCTAGTCGGAGGACACATTGGACCCGATACCACAACAAGGAAACATCTTTTGGCAGGATTATGGTGGCCAACGGTACATACAAACGCTCGAGAGTGGGTGACAGGCTGTGACACGTGCCAGAGAGTGGGAAAGCCTCTCGAGCGAGACTACATGCCACTATTTCCATCCCAACCCCGGGAGTTGTTCGAACGTTGGGGATTGGACTTCATTGGACCGCTGAAAGTGAGTCAGCCGCATCGGTGTCGGTACATAGTCATGCCCATTGAATACTTGATGAAGTGGGCCGAGGCTTGAGCACTAGCAAACAACACCATGCAAAGAATGTCGAGATTCATCTATGAACAGATACTGACCCAGTATGGAATCCCAATCCAAATCACTAGTGACCGAGGGGGTCACTTTGTCAACCACGTCATTAGATTGATGACTACAGAGTTCTGAAAATTCCACAACCTGTCAAGTCCATACTACCAAAGAGCCAACAGCCAAACAAAATCTACAAACAAAGTACTAGTGTCCATCATTCACAAATCGTGCAGCGTGGAAGATGCTGACTAGGAGGAAAGATTACCCGCCATACTATGGGCATATCGTACGATGTACAAGGTCACCACCAAGCACACACCATTCCAGTTGATGTACGGCCAAGAGGCAATTATGCCAATGGAGTACATGGTACTGAGCCTAAGGATGGCAATCGAGAACAAACTGGGCGACATGGAGAGACTAAAAGAATAGTTATTCCAGCTCAACAAGCTCGACGAACAAAGAGTGATGGCATAGTGGGCGATGGAAGCGACGTAGAAGAGGAGGAAATTCTAGCACGATAAATATCTTCGACGGGTAAATTTCCAACAAGGCCAGTTAGTTTTAAAGTATAACGGTTGCAACGAAATTAAGCCCGAGAAGTTCAAAGTTCATTGGTTAGGACCTTTTAAAATCAAAGAAGTCTATGATAATGGAGCAGTAAAGTTGGAAAATTTGGATGGAATGTTGCTACCAGATGCAATCAACGAATCAAAGCTCAAACCATACAAGGAAAGAAGGGAAGAATCAGTGCAGATCAACATGCTCGGATATGCAACAAAAGGAGATTGGCCTATGTAAAGGGAGGAAGCCATTGAAGAACAAGACTGGGGTATAGGCGGCGGCGGATATGTTGCAAAAGAAGACTGGACCGCACCAGGCGGGGAGAAGTTCATCGAGGAAAGACTCGCAAATAAAAGAGTAGAAGGTATTGCAGTACCTCGGATACACAAGCACTTGACAAACACACTGTTTGGAACACCAACTCTCTGGCGATGAGCATGGGGACATTGGAAATACCAAGCCCCATACAAAGACATATGGAGGGGATACTTAGCCAAAGAGTTAGATGAGGAAGCCCAGAGAAAGAAGGAAGAGCAAGCCGCAAAAGAACGGAGGGAACAAGAACAAAGTGAAAGTGACAAAGAAGAATGGTGGAACGATGAGGACTGGGATGCATACGTAGAAAAGGTGGGACTGTGTCTCAAGACAATCATAATGACAGAAGACACCTTTGTTTCTCATGTTGATGGATACATAGACAACCTGCTCAAGTACAGAGAGAAAACAAATGGAAGACGTTGAAGGTGGTGACGACAGACGAACTATGGCGAGTGGTGCCAAACCCAACCGGACCACCTACGGTGGATGGAGAAAAGGTTACATGGTACAAACAATATGGTGGATGGTATGTCGACGGGAGTTTCAAAGGTATAGGGCCCGCTCCCTTACTAGATAAATGGTTTGATTTAAAATTTATGGGCACTTGTGAAGAGGAGTGTTATAAACAGCCTCCATTTATGTGTAAATGGCATTACACCTTGAAGTTAAGGGTTCGAAAAGGCGACAAAGTCAAAGGGGTGAAGAGAAAACGTGAAGGCGAGGAGAGAGAAAATGACAAGAATCAGAAAAAACAAAAATTGAAGAGAGAGGAGTTAAAAAATGACAAATTAAAATGGAGGAGTTGAGAAGTGAAGAAATTAAGATGGAGGAGTTGAAAAATAGAAAAATTGGAAAAATTGGAGAAAATGGAAAAAAGAGGATGGAGGAATTAAAAAAATTTAAAAATGAAGAGAGAAAAAATGAAAAAATGGAGAATTAAAAAATTAGAAAAAATTAAAAGAAATGAAGACGAAAATGAAAGTGGAGAAAAGAATATTAAAAAATTAAGAAAAGTGAAAACAAAAAAAATAAAAGAAGTATTATGAAATGGGAATATATATTAAAATTGACTAAGAACAAATCGCACAAAATAAAAGAAAGGCGGGCGTAAGGAAGACAAAAGGAGAATCCATACAATCAAAATATCAGCGCCAAGCACATCGTACATCGTATCGCAGAACTTATAAAAGCAAGGTCAAAGTATTTTAAAATCACTAAAATTCCAAAAGAAAGGTCGGCTGTACGAAGTGAAAAAGAGTTGGCCATGCAATGTGAAAAAGAGCTGACCATACAAGGTAACAAAGGCAGTAGCATATAAGTATAAACACTAGGTGAACTCGGGAACATGATCGCTCATGTCAGAAGTCCTTTGCTCTCCTCCACAAACCATCAGACTTTGCATGCACCACAAGCCTATCACTGAAAGGTTCTTCAGGTCCTTAGCTTAACCAGGATACTGTAGTTCCAGAAACCTACCCAAATCAATGAACTCTTCAACTTCCTATTCCGAATATGCACAATAGAGAATCCCCAATATTGCGTGGAGCTTCTCAAACCATTGAAGGATCATCTGAAAAAACAGTAGGAGACCAGGCTATTGTGCAGTCCATAGCTATTTGAATAAAAGCCCTAGAGCTTGGAACAAATACATTCATCTCTGTTGTGGGGGCAGACCTGTCCCAGTCATTGTTTGTAAAAAAATGTCTTTTAACACTTGGTCCTCATCAACCAGAAGTAAACACCAAGGATTAACTGCCGCAAAGAATTGGTACAGGTGAATTGGTCAAGGAAGTGAGAGGCAGACTCAATAGGTGAACCTCGTGATATGATGCAGGTTACCAAAATGCAAGCCTTTCATGCAGAAAGCTCAGTGACCACCACTAAAAATGCAGGACTGAGGACAAACATCCTCTAAAGGCCAGCGCTGCACCACTCAGCCAGCATAATCTGGTTTCAATGTAAGGAAATGTCTGAATCAGGACTCATAATCAGATTTGGCTCCTTCACAGGGTCCGCACGGTAATGCATGCTAATTTTCTCTTGTCATCCAATATCTTAACAAATCAATGGACAATTTGAAAGGAAAGATCTACATGTTGGCCATCCTCGGATATATAATGCTGTTTAAAACAAATAAAATATATAGCATAGATAAAAACTATATTCCCAGTAATTTACCTCCAGACAAAACAATAGTAGGTTTTCTTTTTGGTATTGCCCTCCAAATTGAAGAAAATCAGGGAGACTGAGTAGTCTTGAATAATAATCTGCTAGTTTTAACTTTTGAGAGTTTCATGAATCATAGCGTATCTCTGTATGTAGTTCAAGGAGACTAATTTACACTTTACTGTCACAGATCTGCTTAGTGTCATATCTGCTTTATAGACTATCAAATTTGACGCTCAGTTGAAACTCTGAAAATATGTACGGAAGCTTGTCCCATTTTCTGTTTATAGTTTGGAAAGAACCAGGCCTTCTTTGAAAATAGTTGGCTCTATGATTACATTAGGTCCTTGAAATTTCACCAACAAAAGTTATATTTTAGAACCAAACACAACAATACAACAATGATTAACTTATCCATCTGCAAAGCATAGTCCCAAATACTGATTTTAAGTACCTTGTAAAGTGACATTGCGAAATAGAAAAATAAAAGGAGACATTGAAGAAGTTATCCAAACATATGCATGATTGTCATGTCAATTTATTAAGGATGCTAATCCCGTAACATAGTTGCACATAACTGTATTTCAAAATGACTGCTCAAAAAAACATTCCAGTATCAAATGCATAACTAATTCAATGTAACAAACAAATATTTAAATAACACAACATAAGTAGTTAACAAATGTTTGTATCAAAACTGACTACTAACAAGAAGCAGAAACTTACCACTTTCTCGTTTCCATTCAAGGGAAACAATGGCCAAATTGAGTAGTAGAAGTTGTTCGTGTTCATATTGCATGGTAGCCAGCATATGTGCCAACGTAATCAGTATAGAATCAAAATCACAAAAATATTCACGATCTTTATCCATCTGCACCTCTAATGAATGTTTGAAAAGCACGAGAACAGATGAACTACCAAGACCACGTTTGCTGAGATCATTACAAAGTGAAACAAGATATTTTGAGAGCTCTAAACCACATAATCTTTCTTCCTTTGCCTGCTTGCAGTCACAAGTAATCAGTTTACTTCTGTGTTAGTTTAGGTATAAGCAATTTTATTTTCCAAATCACAGGCTAAATTTTAAGAACAATTAAATTGAGGCATTCAAACTGAGCATGATCTTGGAGTAAAGTGAGAAACTGCAGGAAGAGAAAGCTATCATACTTTCAAATTTAAAGTTGTATACCAAAAAAATAATATAAATCTAAAAAAGCATAAGAAATCTAGGAAATGGTCACACAAAATATCTAGTATTGTCCAATCAACACTAGATTAGTCAACAGAAAATCACCTGCACACAATCCTAAGTAATCAACTAGTTGTGTACTTGTTGCCTAATGTAATACTCCTACTATCCAAGCATTTATGATTTGCAAATTGCAATTGGATTTCAAATAGTTTAAAAGTAGCAACTACTGCATTCTTTATACAATCTGAATGTTTGGAACTAAAATGATGTAGACATCACCTTAAACCATAGTCATGAATTCTAAGTGAAATTTCATCTTGTGCAACATGGCCTAACTTCCCCTAGAAATCAAGGAACTGTTTTAAGTTTGCCCTGATCTGCAGTTCTTAGCTCCTTTGAATTAGACCCTGCAAATGTGGCCTTGTGCAAAGGGTTCATGCCAGTTGATAACCAACCTAAGAGAATTTACTCAAACCTGAACCTCACCAAACCCTCCACCCCTCCATGTTGTTCTCCATGGCTGTAGTTAGTGTACAATGTCTATTATTATGTTTCAATAAAATTGGTTAGCCAACTATGTATTAATTGGTTGTCGGCTTCGGGTAGTTATAAGCATCGGTTGGTTGATGGTTGTGCTCTTCTTGGCAATCGTCAGGTCCTTTAAATCAAGGAAAGTAATATGATCCTACGTGGCCGAGAGTGCAAGAGAAGCACCGGAACGTCCAAATCAAAACTCCCTAGCAAGAAAATTCCAAGCACTAAGTTTGCATCAGAAAAAAATCATGATAAGCCCTAGTGGAGAAAAATACACTCATAAGAAAGATATTCTATTGTTGTCAAAGTAATCCTAGGTGTAATAATACACTCAATAGTTGGATTGTTTGCCAAGTTCAAAAAAAGAGTAACTCTTTCCATAAACCCATTTCCTTCAAAGCCGCACTTGAAAAATTGAGCAATTTCCATGTTAGCTCCCTTTGCTGCAAAAATATAGCAAATTTGTCTCCTTTATTCCAGTAGTGACAACTTCAGTTAGAAAAAAAAAATATAGTCTACCCTTCCCAAGATTGCTTGTCCTCAAGCAATCACAAACTAGGTTGCTCTTTGAGTTACCAAGTTCCCAAATCCACCTTGAAGATTTGTAATTCCTAATCCTTGATCTTCCTTGTGATGTAGTTAGCTTCTACTAGACTACTTTGGTATAATTAAGAATTGGAAACTCTAAACTAGCTAATGCTTCTCCAACTATCTCAGTTATGATTGACTTTGTATTATAATATAGTGCCTAAAGAGTTGTTATTAATATGCTTGTCTCAACCTACCTATCAAGATGGTCCTTTAATACCATAATAAGGTTGATACCACTTGTATGTAGTTCCATACCACCCAGACCATGTTCTGCTATCTCAAAATACCCTTGATCCACTTGTACTACCTTAGTCAAAATGTTCATGGATGCCCAACCATCTTGGAGAGCGACAAGTATGTTTTTCCAATCCAAGCAATTAACCATTATACACTCTGTTTGCCCAACCATGAGATGAAAACCCACTGGAACTGTACCAATGTATCCACTTTCAAAGGAAAACATTACAACCTTTGCAATTCATGGCCACTCACTAATGAGTTGTTCAATATCTGTGGAGAAGATGACTGTTCCCCAACATATGTCATTTCTTTCAACATTTTTCAATCTCTAATTAGTGAAACATCCCAATGAGGTCTTACACAACTTGATGAGGTCTAACTGTGTTCTTGCAAGATAGAAAAATCCTCATAGCTTGCATCATACACAAAATTTTAGGAGCATAACCATCTCTTTCTAGCATTGGTATATCCATGGACTATCTATTCCCTCTATTAGTACAAATATGATAAATAGATGGCTGCCTACAAAAAGAATTATGCTGCTGTTCAAAATCAGTAGTAGGATCTAGATGAAGTTGTGGCTCTATTGTACCAAGTAGCCTAGGTTCCTTGGTGTCTTTATGCATGTCATTTCAGGCTCATGACATTGGCTGATTGTGATCATATCAATATAGTGTATAGCTGCCATTTTATTTTCATTAGCCCATATAGCTGCCATTTAATTTTTATTAGCCCAAAAGGCCCTATAGGTGAATTTCAGATCAGCTATCAGTTGACACTTTTGTGCAAGAACCAATATGATGCTTTTTGCCAATGCTTGGCTTCCTCCCTACTCAACCAAAATGTAAAACATAGGAGTATTATAATTCTGCACTATGGATGGTACTAGCTGCCTTGGAATAGTAGTGAAGATAAATTCCTCCTTCCATTTCCAATGATGACAAAAATATCTTCACTCTACAATAGATCCCTTCATAGATAGGTGGTAGAAGTATGTTCTTATTATAATCCCATAAACTAATTGCCATCTACTCTATGAACTTACATGCATGAATATGACTTTTGTGCGATGAAAAACCTTTAGAGCAAAGGTTGTTGGCCCCACGGTTGTCGTTGCACCAAAAGGTCGACCTATTAATGATCGATACAACCGCTAGAGTTAACGGATCCAGAGGAGGCAATTAAGCCATGTCACGAATCCTGAAGGGAGCACTGATCTACCAACAATCTCCCCCTCAGCTTACCCAAGGGGATTCGAACTCAGCTCCTTTGGCTCTATTACCAATTGTTGGCCCCACGGTTGTCGTTGCATCAAAAGATCGACCTATTAATGCCCGATACAACCGCCAGAGTTAATGGATCCACAGAAGGCAGTTAAGCCATGTCACGAATCCTAAAGGGAGCGCTGATCATCTACCAACAAAGGTTCCATCCAATGAATACCATAATAAGAAGAAGATGGGAAATTATGTACCATTGCCATTTCCAATAGCAACAAGGGAGCCTTCACAAGCTACTCCTTTCTTAAAAAAATCCATTCTCATTTGCCATCCTCTATCAAGCAGTCGTCTTGGAGGTAGGTTATGAAACAACATGCTTTGCTCAATCCAAATACTATAAAATTTCTGCTTGTTCATATATTTGGCATTATGTCTATCTTTCAACTACCATTGGCAAACCCTTGTATTAACTGTTGTACCCAAAATAAATTTTTGCTTCAAAGAGACATTTTTTTGTTAAAATGATCTAGGTCATGTAAAAATGTTGTCAAAAGTAAGTTTTAGGTCAAACAGAATATAAGGTTTTTGTGGGTTTATGTCAAGGAAGATACCTGCAAAATTCTAAAAATTTGAAAATTAGGGTTTCGTGCCCCTATTTTTAGGGAAACCCCTGAAAATAGAACCTTGCCAGAATTCATTGAAAATGATTTTGATAGGATGAATTGACTTCACGATCACACTGATCAAGTCAAAATCACCAAAAAATTAGTTTTACTTTGGTGGGTCTATTTTTAATTTTTAGGAAGAAAGCTAGGACCTCCGCAGCCATTAATGGCAGATTGGCCAGTACCAGGTGCTGAAAGCTAAGCTTCAAAAGCTTCAACGATGAATCCATGGCGGAAATACTTCAAAAAGATGCTATCTCACAAAGGGGATTATCAAAATTAGAAAATGTCAAAAATTGACTAACTCTAGATAAAGTACGCCTTGCTACCAAGGTAGTTATGCAGCCAACATGAGAAAAGGCGCCCCTGCTGGCCAGAGGCGCCCTTGAATAAGAGGATCCAGATGTTAGTTTTTGAGAAGACTTGTCTTCGGATGATTTCTCCAACATTAGCTCAGCCTTGCAACAAACCTGTTAGCCAGCCTACGAGACACATCAAACGACAGCAACGGTTGATCGTCAGAGCATGCAAAATCAATGGAAAATCAATGCATAACAAGGCAAAAGCACCCCTGTTGGCCAGAGGCACCCTTGAATCTAAGCCACCTGATGAATTTTTCAGCAACTGCATTCTACAAGACATCTGCTCAGCTCTCTCTCAGCTTCACAATCAATCCAGTTGCATGTCCACAGGACCTGTCAAGCAATCAGAGGCAGAGATCAAGCAGAAGGCACCTAAAGGTGAAAGTTGAAAGAAGAATGTCAAGAAATTGGCTAAGTGTTGAGGAAAAGCGCCCCTACCGAGGAAAGGCGCCCATCTTTTTGGGTAGTCAGATGCTATCTGCAAGCTTGGTGACCTCCAACATGACCTTCTCCGTTTTGATCAATCTCAACAACGACACCGTCAACGAAGACAACAGACAAATCAGACACCTGACGACAAAGATCAAATTGGGACCATTCTTGAAGGTTGGCAACATGAAAATCATGAGTCAAAAAGACAAAGGCGCCCCTGTTGGCCAGGGGCACCCATGCTTTTGAAGGACTTAAACTGACTTTCAAGATCTGTGAAACCAGTCATCCTTTCCAGGACTAAGCTAGTTATCCATCCCACGTTTCAACGAGATCATCAGACTCATCGGTCAGCAGTGATCTTAGATCAGAGCACGAAGGATCAAAATGGTAAAATTGAAGAACAATCAAGAAATTGACTAAGTTTGAGGCCAAAAGCGCCCTTGCTGAGGAAAGGCGCCCTTGATTTGAAGGCATCAAATTCAGTCTTTGAGCTTTTCAGCTCCTAGGCACACTTAATCAGGGTTGTTCCATCCCAGCAATGAATCTATCAGCAACAGCTTAAGATCAACAGAGCAACCACAAACGAAGATCCAACAGAGGCACTTCAGCATGAAAAAAGTGTTCAACTCTCAAAAGGGACGCCTAAAAAGTCAAAGCAAGATCTGTTGACTTGATTTGGATATTTTGAAGGCTTCTCATGTCTAAACGTACCACAATCAGTGGAAATCAGGGTTGGGAACTCCAAATCAGGCCAAATCACTCCTCAATCAACAATTGGCGCCCATACTTGATGCATTCAAGCATCAATCATTATATAATCAAGCATAGGCGTCCCATTTCATTATTCTTCTTTGCAGGTTGAAGGCTAAAACAGCAATTTTCTCTCCGAGACATCTTTTCAAGATCTGACAGAGGGTTTTGACCCGGCCATGTTACCCTGCTACCCTTCAGATAGGGTAGTCTTCATGGAGTTCTTGCGGCAGTTGGCCGCAGTTCATTCTCATCTACACCTAAAAAAGAAGATAGTTGCAAGCTTTCCTATCCAGATGGGTCTCTACAGGTCTAAAACAGCGATTGATGCCAAATTGATGTGCCAAGAGACGGTGGGACTCAATCTCAAATATCTCATTGAGAGACGGTTGTATGATTCGAGAGGCCTTTATGCAACACACCTTGAGCAACACTCATCACATGAGTCTTGCATGGAAGACTATTGGGTCAACTGTGATGATGAGTTTGATGTACGAAGACGGAACTACAACCAGTTTAGGCTCCCACAAATTGCTGACTTCATGTCAGAAGATGTGGAGGGCCTAACTGATGATGACAGGGAGGTTATTCTCCCTACATTCTTCATGGATCAAGTAGACTCACAACCACTTGGAAAAGTGGTTTGGTATGCAAAGGAGAACACATCTATAGAGGAAAGAACAAGTAGGGTTGTCAGACATAGTTAACTCTATTTAGACAAGAAGAAAACAAGGAAGGTAGTAATTCCCCGTACAAAGCCGCCACCAATTCAATCTTCACTACCTTCCACATCAAGGAAGAAGCCTAGACAGAAGCAGTGGAGTAATCCTCCCAAAGGGATGCGAATGTTAGGGTACACAAGGGGAAGAGCACAAGAGGCATATGTGGAGATAGCCACAAACATACCTGAGATAGTCATGGAAACTGCTACAGTTGAGCCAGTGTTGAGACAGTCACAACCGAGATAGAGCCCATAATGGAAGCAATTGCAGCGGATACAGTGCCTGTAACCGAGACAGAACCTCCTACTTCACCACCATCGCAGCAGTCACAAGTCCCCATTGACTTGGACTCTCCACCACGAGACATCACTGCAACACAATCTCATTCATCAGGCATCATTCATCAGGCATTAGGGGCCTAACATTCCTCCTTCCAGCAAGGCTAATCAAGATTCAATCTGGCTTGAGGGTCTCCTAGGAAGGAAGAGAGAAAGGCCATCCTACCAGCTTGACTTCACAGAGTTTCATCATGTCCCTCAAGACATGTCAGCGAATAAATTGAAGAAGCAAGTACATGTAGGAAGAAATAAAGATAATGAATTTATCATAGAGACAACTGCCCCACCCGGGACAGAAATATACACAAGGTAGAGGTTGAGGACTTCACCTTGTCGAAGGTCAACCTCAGTAAGACCACTCGTCAAATGGAGGCAGATCTTCTTGGAATTGCCTCGGTGAGTGTTCAAGAAAGAATGGCTAAGGACATAAGAGACAAAGTAGCCTTAAAGGCTGAAAACCAGCAATTGAGACTGTACATATCTAGCTTGATGCACGGTACTCCAAACGTCTCTGCTTTGCCACGAAAGTTGCTATACCTCCCCGTGGAGCAAAACTATCACCAACTAATTTCATATGGAAAACACTTGAGAAATCAAGTGGAGGAATTTGTTGTCAGAGGACAGTGTATACTAGCAAAACTGTACCAGTTGAGGGACAGAGCACATGGACTCCACACAGAGATTCAGCAATGAAATATACCGAACCAATTTTTTCAATTTTTTATTACAATAAGCAATGCAACACATATCCGTTAGGGTTAGCACTTAAACCAAAACGATGCAGAATTCAACTCTAACCAAGGATGTACACCAGGATCCCGAGATGGGCAAAGTGTGAGCATATGGTCATAGGGTCTCAATGCAATGCTGAACTGAATACTCTAACCAAGAATGGGCCAGATGACGGCGAGCATATGGTCAGAGGATCCCTACCAACTATTATGCTGAAAGTAAACTCGATGCCAAGAATGTGCTTTCCAACCCAAGATGGGAATGGAGCTACCATATGGCGGAGATTCTAATGAGCTACAATGCAATACTCAAAATGTAAGATAGGCGGCAAGCCAGCCTCTTCCACTTATCCAGCAGGTATTACAATGAAACATAAGAGAAGAAGTAAGATTGCTGACAGTACTACTGTTCAGCTTACAATAATTAGAGATTGACTGCCAATAACATAGAATAAGAAAGTCTAACAATGCTGCAGTAAAGTATAATGTCTTCTCAAAGCTCACAATGACTTCCCACCCAAACCCAACTCAAAAGACTGATTTAATGCAAACTGATATGACAGAACATGGACTGAAATTACTTAACCAGCAATACAGAACCCTATTGAAATGCTCACAACTCACTCATTCCTCAACCTAAAGACCTCAAATCACATGCATTACCTTCCTAACATGATGGTGTCCAAGTAAGAACCATTAAATGACCCCGAACTGCTGTATCTTTTTTTGCATAAATTTCAAAGCAAGTACAGATTTGTATGGCCCTCAAGGAAGGGCGATTTTCTTTTATAAAATTCAATGCTTTGTCAAAAAATCTGAAACTTGTCAAATAGGGGCGCCCTTGCCAAGGAAACACAATGAGACAATACCCATAACCAGCATATTTTTATTTTCAATGATATGAATGAAACTACAGATCAGCCATGATATCAGCAACTCCAGATTTTTGATATGAAATGCAATAAACTGAACTACAAAGCAAAACTCAAGCTACAATGCAAACCTCACTACAAAATCCTCTCAACAACAAGCAAACTTCTCCACTAGATGCTATCTCTCAAGCACGAAGTTGAGCCAAGGCTAGGAGGCATTCATTCCTCGAAGCAATTCCAGCACCATCTCGGCAACATAACAATATTCAAGACATAAGATGCTGAAATGAAGACCCAAGGCTCCCTTTTATAACTTTGAGAAGACACCTCTAGATGCTTCCAGAAGGTGCGCCCATTCCTCAAGATTCTTTTAGGTTTTGACTTGACCATTGACCAAGCTTCAAGGTGGGCGTCCCATTTCAAGAAGGATATAAATCATTTTTAAATAAAATAACAAGCTCTCCAAAGTTGGCGACCCACCTCCAAGAGCAATTTTGACCTTAGAATTATTAAAACTTTCCCTGATGATGTGTCCACCCATGAGGTCCCCCTTTTCAGAACAACTTAAAGTCATGAAGCTAGGCCAAGGGGTTATAACATTAAAATATAATATTATTTTAATTAAAATACTTATCTCTCCAGAAAATGCATCAAAAGGCCAAAACAACCATACCAACTGAACTGACTGCAAAAGGAAGCCAACTGAACTGAAGCCAACAGGACCACTGCCAGAAATAGAATTTACTAAAAATAGTAAATTCGGAAAGTTGCTCGGATCAAAGTGCATGCGATACCATTGCAAAGCTTTCTAAAAACCCAAAAAGAATCCACAATCCAAAATCCCAAACTCCGAGATGTAGCCGTCATAACTTACTAAAAATAGTAAGTCCGGAAAGGGTGCATGCGATACCATTGCAAAGCTTTCTGAAAACCCAAAAAGAATCCACAATCCAAAATCCCAAACTCCGAGATGTAGCCGTCATAACTTACTAAAAATAGTAAGTCTGGAAAGGTTGCCCGACGCAGTTGCAAGTCATACCTCTACGAAGCTCTCTGAAAACCCAGAAGGAATCCAGAATCCAAACAGCCAAACTCCAACATACAAATCCCCGAATCTTTAAAAGAACCCATCAAACAGCCGGAAACCCTAATTTTGCCACTGACTAGCCGACAGCACACCAAGAATAGGCTATCAATCACTAAAAAGTGAAGTGCTAAAAATGGGGACATTACAAGCAATCAGAACTAGAGACAGCAGAGAAGAAGCCTGGAGATGAAGTCACAATCACTGATGTAAAATTGGCGTACCAATCAATTACCACTATAGAGAACAAGCAACATCTCTTTGCCTGGAAAAAACAGCTGGCATACAAGGTGAAAACCTATGATGCCAATTCTGTGGAATTGATCGAGTACCGACATATTGTGGCAGGTATTATCAACTTCACAAAAACGTTGGTAATATCCATCCCTTGCCTTTATTAGCACAAGGGAGGTGCGTACATTGAGCTAGGTGCAATACAGAAACAATTCCAGGATGTCGTCAGTAGCACATTTCTCGATGACCCTGTTGGTTGCAAGTTGAATAAGGTTGTAGCCATGTCCACCAAGTTGGACGATGTTGCTACCAAGTGCACAGAATATCAACAATAGCATGTGAATGGTGAAGAGATGCCGAAACGCCACGCCATCATCCTAAGGAGCATTGATTGTCCAAAAGCAAAAGAAGTCAACAAATGGATAGAAGGGATGTTGACCAGTGAAGAAGAGGTGTAAAGCACCCACAAAGGACGTCCTACCCTCCAAAGTAGCATTAATGGTGACGTGAGTTAACTTGATGCCTCATTCCAAGTTAACTCCATGTCCCACAGATCATGCATGTCAAATCCCATTAATTGTGGATGTCTATTTTGACTTCCACGAATTATGGATCTCAAATCTTCACTAAATGTGGATGTCTATTTTGGAGACACATTTTGTAAGTAAAGTTCACTTTTAGTTTATTTTCAGTCAACTGAAGTAGACTTCCAGTTTACTGTTTGTTTAGTTTCAATTAACTGAAGTAGATTTCCAGTTAACTGCTTGCTCTCCTACTTTTAAACATAAGAATAAATCTTGCTGATTGGCAAGAACTGTTTGTTAACTCAAGGAGATTTTAGGGTTGCCTACTCCTTTGAGTTTCTATAAATAAGAGCCTTGGGCTCATTATTTGTGAACCTTTATTTACTACGCAAAATTGTTGTGCCATTGTTGCCAACAAGTTTGAAAGTACATATTTGTTCACTCTTGGATGAGAGTTAATTGGTTTGATGAGCAATTGTGTATGATTTCATACCTTTGCATGTCCCAATTCTTTGTAATTCATTGAGAAAGCTTGAAGAAGGAAATCAAAAGGTACATGCAATTTGATCTAAAGATTTGAGTTCTTTCAAACGTCTTGTTCTTATAACTTATTGTTTCAATCTCCTCCTTGGACAGGGGTTTCCTCCTTGATATTTTGATGTTAATAGTTATCATTTGATGTTGTGTAATGAGTTGTCTTTCAGCCTACACTTTGGACAGGTGTCGTCACCTCCTCGGGAATCCTGTTAGCCAAATCATCGTAATTTGTTGATTCTAGTGAGTTGTTTCCCAGCCTATACCTCAAACAAGGGTTCCTCCTCCTTGGCAAGTCTGAAATCCATCTTACCGTAAAGAGTGATTGCTTGCATAAAGCCTTATTCCAACATAGATCTGAGAGTTCAGAGCCTCGGACTCATTCTGGCGAGACGGTCGGCCCAAGTAATCCAACCATCCATTCTCGCTCCTATGCCCTCATGCTCTGTTTATTTTGAGGAGATAGGATACATTAAAAGCTAGTTTAGTTGTGGTTAAGATCTGCAGAAACCAGAGAAAAACCTTAGCTGCAAAGCATTGTGTTTATGCACCCTTGTGTCCTGCCGTTGAGTAAAAAAGATAGGAACATTAGTTTACTGTACTTTTTACACAAAACATCAGCAAAGAGGGATCTTCCTCTCTATAATTCAAAGAGCAGTTACTAAAACACTCGCAATAGCTGTCCGTTTCCAATAAGCACTCCAGAGGTGCTAATTGAAACGCCAATATTAACAAAAGCATATGTATTCTCCTTAGTAGATTTAACTCATTTAAGCCTCAAAAAAAGAACAAGAAAAATTGGACCAATCGAATGAATGATTTAATACGTTGCCATGATCTTCCACTCTCTCATTACATATTCACCAAAGATCCTAGGCAATGAATACAAACTCTTGATTGTCAGTACTGACATCCAAGAGGATATTAGCATGTTGCATCCCCTATTATGATGAATTGCAAAAGTGCCCTAAATACTAGGATTCCACTCCTTTATGCATAGCCAATTTTGTGTTTGAGTAAAAGGATATAGGTGTCCTTTATTACAAGTCATGTCTCTCATTTTTCTCATGCTTAGAGTACTTTCCATGATGACAAAAATATTGAAAAGGCATAGTTTAAAGTAAATCTATGTTATTAACATCTCTATCATACTTTGAATTGTACTCGTAAGTGATTGGAATGATTACCTTTTTCTTCCTTGATGATGTTAAGCAAACTAATCTTTCCTAGTCCTTGGTGGATAAAAGGATAAATCCTTACAACTTGCAAACCTAAGATTAATTGCTCTTCGTTATCCATACAAGCAAAATTTCTCTTAAATTCTTATTCATGTTTTGCTCGAATGACTATCAAATTAGCTTTTTTCGCCCTTCTTTGCCATTCCTCAAAAAAATTTCAAGTTCCATGTTACATCTTTTAAGCTTGCTTGAAATGAGGTAAGCTTCCCTCTTTTTTCTGATTCGGAAGGATTTGAAGTGATACAGCAATCCTTGTGACCTAAATCTATAGGATGAAGATTAGTGGAGCCAAATTCCACATCCTCCACAATTTTATGCTTCTCCATACTGCTACCTTGTAGATTAATTTCATCTATACTTTGTATGGTGGATTCCTTTTGTTCTCACTCTCTGATTTATTCCTTCTTAATTTTTGGTAGCTTCAATCTTAAACCTTCTACTTTGGTTTGTGCTCTACAAATTCTTCCTTGACCCCTTCCTCTTGTAATTTTGTCTCTTGGTGTATTTGTCACTAGTTCCAAGGTATGCTCAATCTCTTCATTTGATTTTTTTAAATAATTTTTAGGATGTATTTTACTTTGTGGTCTCAACAAATCTAGAAATGTATTATTCTTGATGACCCTTGGTGTAAACATTTCTTTTTCTCTACAAATGAAAGTGGGTCGTAGAAGTCTATTAACAAACCCAACAATTGTTCTCTATGTGCAATTGCATTGATTTTTGTCACTGGTTCCTGAAATGCTTGCCCCACTATTGTGATTTCTTGAAGCATTCGTATTATTCTGCATCATGTGGAGCATCTTGCCCCACTATTGTGATTTCTTGAAGCATTCGTATTATTCTGCATCATGTGGAGCATCTAACCAAACATGTCTATCATTGTATCAATTTTTTTTTCTTTATCAACATCCATCTCCTATAATTCCAAATGAAAACACTTCTTAGTTTTTTATGCGTAATCACAAAGGGTCGAATAGAATATCTGTGCAATTATACACAGTTAAATTCACCAACATATGTTCTTTCTAAAGGTTATTAATTTTCTAAAGGACATAGTGAGGTTTTGTCATTTGAATGCATAAAGAGAAAATCTCACAATCTAGCTCTAATACCATTGTGATCTTCCATATAAATTTTTAATATCCCAAAGGCAATATTTCAGAATATCTAATCAAGTTTAATTTTTAATTTCGATAGAATGATATATTTGCAAGAAGTTATACTTATTCCAATTGATATTTCTAATAATTAATCGAATTTGCACAATGATGATCTATGTGTGAAATCACTCGAAGGAATTGTGGGTCTTCAACCTCCAATTCTAGACCTAGAGAGGTTTCATCCTCAAGGCAATTGAATTGTTGTTCCATGCTCCACAAGGAGTAGAAATCAGATAATAAAAATACTTTTCAACGATGTCTCTTTCTCCTCACTTGATTCTCTTAAATGGATTTTTTCTCTAATAGTCACAACTCTTCACATGCCCCTTGATCTCATTAAACTTCCTTTTGGAAGTGGCTGCCCTTAATTTTTGTGATTCCTTTCACTCTTCGATATCCTTTTGTTTTCTTACGTGAGGATAAAAGGCTACAACTAAATTGTCCTTTGTTTTTATTGTTGAGTTGGCTTTGTCTTATTCAAACGTGGTAGGGATGGAAGCACATTAACTGGTGGGTAAATTTACCAATCATGAAGTTACATATCAACATATACCTAGCCTTCTATAACCAATAAGATCAAGTATTGGGTGTGTAATATCATCATTTGGCATGGTAAGGATGGGAATTTGAGTAATAAATCCTTTGTGGCCTTCAATACATCCTACTTGTTCATAAATGGTAGCCAAGTCCATGTATATGTATTCAGGATAACCACAACAACTAGGCACTTCTTCACAAGCAGTAGAAACTTCACGTAAAGCATTTGCATATGAGCTCACGTCTATCAACACGACCAAACATGTTTTCTACATTCATAAGCAAGATATTCTATTGTTGTCAAAGTAATCCTAGGCATAATAATACACTCAATAGTTAAACTTGGATCATTTGCCAAGTTCAAAAAAGAGTAACTCTTTCCATCGACCCATTTTCTTCAAAGTCCTACTAAATAAATTGAGCAGTTTCCATGTTAATTCCCATCATTGCAAAAACTATAGCAAAGTTGTCTCCTTTATTCCATTACTAGCAACTTCACCACTTGCTATGGCTTCCATGACTACCTTTTTTCTTTGTATTCCCTAGTCCATGCTTTAGCGAACTTTAAACCCTTTAGCAGTGGCTTCATTTCGAAACAAAATGGACATTACGTCCAATGAGGTGTTGCTCACCTTCTCATAACCTAGGTCCATATACCATTTTGGAGTATCATTTATTTTTCTTCCCATGTCTTGCCACTATGGTGACCAAACAACATTGAGGAACAAACCATTTGCATAGAGGCATCATACAATGGTTTGATTAACAATCTCTCTAGCATCATTTTTTTAAATGCTCTCTCTAATGGCCCCTTAATTCTCTTCACATTAGCAGCTCTTCTTCGTTTCTACCCAAATATAAGTGGCTCTCAACCATAATTTCAAGGACAATGCTATGAGAAGGGGAAGCAAGAGACCTCTATGATCCCTTCCTCTCCTCAAAGGATACCCTATCTAAAGGACAATTGTTGCACCTCTTCCTCCTACTCTTTGATAGATTCTGCTATTTTACAAGTTGGGACAAGTACACCATTCTTCCCTCAACAAGCTTTGATTCCCATGGTAAGAATGGCACATAAGTGGGCTTTCACCAAATTGCATGAGCTTGTATACCTTTTACCACACCCACTCCATATCCAAACATATGTCCCACTACCTAGAATCTACTCTATCATTTCTACATGCCTCCACACAAAGAACGATTTGGGTTGATTTTAAAGAGGGGTTGGCCCACAAAACTAAAATTGACTGCCATTATAATCCTTAAGGCAACATGTTTGGAAAACAAAAATTGAACATGCTCCAAAATCCAAATAAACAAAAAGTTGAAAATAAGAAATTAAAATATATGCTTGTGTGTGTATCCTAAAAGGCTAAATCATTTAATGATTTAAACCTTTAAACCATAAATGCACAAGAATTAAAAACAGTTTGCCATTTTGGTTTCTAAATGAGGTATCCTAACAGTTTGCAAGCTAAATGTTTCTAGATTAACTGTTTAACAAAATGCAGTTAATATGGGCTTACTAAAAATTCAATTCAAAGAAGCAGCAAGAATAATTTAATATACCCAGCAAGCAGCAAAACTGTATAATCAGCAACCACAAAAGCATCCATATATCCAGGCTGTATAGTTGGCAGTCACGGAAGAGAAAAGTTCAAGCAGCCGAAAGTATATTTTTGTTTGTGTTTGTATTACTTATGAACATCAATTTACGGTTTAGGGTACTTTTTTGATGGTGGAAAGCCAAACAAAGTCAGTCCAAAGGCATCAAAAATGACATCCTACAAGTGGGGTTGCCCCAGAATCACCCCAACATAACTAGAATTGCCCAGGTACATGCAGGTACAATTCCAAATGAATCCGTCTGAAAAATTTGTGCCCTATCTGAACCCACCAGTGAATTGATTCCAATTCCAATTCCAAAACATATCATACCTTGAATCATCTAGGTTTTTGACAATTCGATAACTGAGCATGGAAAAAATATTTCAGCAACAATTTCATTGACAGTAGCAGTATGAGCATGTTTTTATTGCTAGCTTGACACCAAAATAAAATATCGTTCCCAAAACCAATGTTTATAGTGGTAGCTATGGTACATTATGGAATTATCCTAGCATGGAAAATTATGGAGAGAACTGGACCTAATTAACATCTCTCAAGTTGTATGTTGGCTACTGAATAATAGAAGAAATGGTATGACTTTCAGCTGTTAAGACAAGCGATCCAAAAAAAACAGATTCTATATAGAACTCTTAATTTGAAAATGAAAGGAAAAATAGTGAGATAGTCTCTGAATATGAAGCAGCAATAAGTGATATTGATGTTAGGATCTTGCAAGGATTAGTTTGGAAAAGTGCCTCAAGAATTGCCAGCTTAAAAGAGGGCTGTAGAGTCTTCTACCTAGGACACAGATTAGTGACTCTTCCAAACAATTGTGAAACCTATTCAGAATCATATACACACCATTTGCCTGTTCATATACCATATACACACCAAGCAGTCCAAGAAATCAGCAAATATTAATTAACTCTTAAAGTTTTCTACTAAACTATTTCATACAGTCATTCTGAAATGGAAACTGGCAGATATTGATAAACTCATAATGCTTTCTACTAACTCATTTAATGGTCACTTTGAAACACAACAACTACTTTCTACTAACTCATTTAATGGTCACTTTGACAGCAATAGGCATAAAAACTTGTGCAACCTCGGATATCATACCTTTCCAGCTGACTTATTCATGATAATTTTAAGTGCATCCACAAGTTCTTCAGCCAAAGCTGTAGTTACCCAAATTTCCTAAAAACAATTAAACAAGTAAAGTTAAAGCAATGGTAAGAATATATGCACACACTTTACTTCAACAAAAATAAAAAAATTACTTAAATACAAATCAACCAGGTACAAAAAAAATAATATTTTTCAAAAGCAATGTTAAAGTTGAATCACTTTCTAAAAAATTTAAATAGCATAGGAAGGACTCAAGGGGTAGTAAATGGACCCATTGTCTTCCAAAAAGCATTTTTAATGAGGTTTCCTAGTCAATTTTTTTTCGGTAACTCAAAAAATAGTTTCTACTTTCTTTGAAATCTAAGTAGACACAAGAAATCAATTACGGTGTAGTGTCAGACAAAGCTACCAAACTGGAGCAAAAGCAGAATATATTTTCTAGTGATCAATACTTCACAGTAAGTGGATGGAGTTTGCTTATTCTTGTGATCTTAAGATGTACAACAGCCATTAGTAGCTCCTTGAGTATTTATGTCCTTGAAAAGAGCTCTAGAGAATTTCCTTCTATAAAAAAGTCACATATGGCTTTGATAGATTGCCCAATTACATCCAAGATGTCTTGATCACCACTCTTCCATATCCCCTGAAAAGAGCTCTGGAGAATTTCCTTTTATAAATAATAGTCACATATGGCTTTGAAAAATTGCCCAATTACATTCCAACATATCTTGATCGTGTAGTGTCCCCTTCTCAGCCCTAGTCCTTTTTGAGACTATTAGCCTATTTAGGAGGCCTGTAGGCTAGTCGAAGGCAGAATTAAGGTTTCCTTTTTTCTAGGAGGTATCTTTCTAAGTTTTCAGGGGATGGTTGCAGGAGTTTGCCAATATGTTTCCTAGGTCTTTCTTGATTTTCAAAGAGCTTCAGAGGGGTGTCACATGCATTTTCATCAATGACTATTTTTGGACTTACTATTTTTAGTAAGTTACGACGGCTACTCAGAATTTGCTCAAACGATGTTTGGAGTCACTTACTATTTTTAGTAGTATGATATTTTTAGTAAGTGCTATTTTTGGCAATGTGGTTTAGCAGCAGTTTAGCACTCAATTACTATTTCTAGCAATATGGCAGTGCAGTTTTTGGCAAAGGCTTCTTCAATTTTCTTGGAGTTCAAAAAAGAAAAGTTAATAACTTAAGCTATATTATTTCTAATGTTGCTTTTTGGCCCCCCACGCCTAGGCTTATGACTTAAGCTGTTTTTAACTTGTGGCCTCTCATGTTGACGTCCAAATTGGAAAGATTATTGCATTTCAAAGGTTTAATATTGCAAGTGAAGTTGGGCGCCCAAAGTCTAAGTCAAAGATGAAATTAAAAGATTATTTTGTTCCTTCTCATGTGGGCGTCCCTTTTGGAGGGAATTGAGGATTCAAATTCCTGGGTCTGAGCTTATAAATACAACCCTCTCTCTCTCTCATTTGGTTATCCAATTTTATCAAAACGAAGTGCTACCGAAATCAGTTCAAACTCTTGCTTTGAGGTTGATACACCTCCTAGTTCTTCTTCAATTTCGAGTTTGCAAAATAACTCCTAGCTAAACAATGGATGCTTTTTCATTCAAAGGTTGCAGATTGAGCTTCATTGGTGATGGCTTCTTTCATGCTTTCAATTTGTGTGGGTTTTGACGTTTTCTGATATTTTGGTGTGGGTGTGAGTTAGATTATCAGTTTGATATCATTTTGGAGTGTTTTTATCAATTTTCTAGTTGTTGGTTTGTTAAGGGCTGAAGCACATTTATATTCACGCTGATCTGAGAAGTTGATATAATTTTGTAGGCATTGGCTCATTGCTTTCCTCTCTCCTAGGCACCCCTTTCCCTAAGATTTCATAATTTTTGGTGGAGGATTGGATTTTTGTTGTTGGTAGGCCTTCTTGGAGGCCATACTTCCTTGGTTGTTGGTGCATTGGTTGTGTGCCAGCCATTTGCAGACCTTTTGATGGCGATTTGCTACTTGATATTGGACGCCTAGCCCTTCAGCATCATTTGAACAAGTTTGAGGTGATTTGGATGTGAGGTTGAAGAGATATGTGCATTTGAAGGTTGCTGGTTGGTGTCCGTGCACGCTGTTCTGACATATCAGATTGCTGCTCCTTCATATCAGACCTGGTATTTCATTGTTTTATCATACTTTCATGATGCCTAGTCATTTGTAATGTCATAGAGATGGATATCTAACACTTGGGCTTCATATTGTTTGATTCTCTCATGATATACTGAATCTAAAATTATATTGTAATGCTGATATAGTAGTACTAATCAACTTTCTCATTTCAGTATTTTGTATTACACTCCCACTAGACAAGTGGTTGAGTTTTTGCTTTACCTTCAGTTGCCCACTGAAAAGTGGAAGTGGCCTGCTATGCCACCAAGTTATTTTCTTTACTTTACTTTCCTGTAGCCCGCTGAAAAGTGGAAGTGGCTGGATTTGCCGCCAAGTATTTACATTTTCTCTATCGGATGGCTTGCCGCCAATAGCTCTTGTACTTCCAGCATAATTCATATTGTAATCAGATCCCCTTACACCATATGCTCTCACCTTGCCCACTCCGAGATCTGGGTGATCAGAAAGTGAAGGGTTACTTCCAGTTTACTTATCTTTCATTGGGCTAACGCTAACAAGTGAAGTTTGTGTGAAAAATTGGGAAAAAACTAAGGGGGTATATTTTAGATCACCACTCTTCCATATTTGAACATTCTTTTCGTTTACTTACAACAGCCATTAGTAGCTCCTTGAGTATTTTTGACCCTAAAAAGAGCTCTAGAGAATTTCCTTCTATAAAGAACAATCACATATGGCTTTGATAGATTGCCCAATTACATCCAAGATGTCTTGACTGTCACTCTTTCATATTTGAACATTCTTTTTGTTTACTTACAATCTCACAGATAGACAAAAAATGGTTTAAAAATTTGTTGATTTTATTCTAAACAATATATACGAGATATGCATGCTTTGTTTCATATATCTTTGAACTTCCTCTTTTCCTAGCAGAATTCTTTGTTTTATACTTCTGCTAATAATCATGAGCATTGTTGAAAAAATCGCTTAAAACCTGCAGAACTCGCAAGTAATTGCGTTTCAACCCGGTAGGCAAGTTAACCGCGTGATTACTCGCAGCCGAGTAACCCTGAAAAAGTGTGGCGATTAACTAGTAAAAAATTGCGAAAAAATGTGAGTATATCAAGAAAAACATGACGAAAATTAAAGGGACGCGATTTTAATATTTTTTGCCCTAATTTATTGGGGATAAAAACTCCACAAAGCGTTTCTTTCATTCTATTCACACCAACGCATCCAAGGAAAAAACGACAGACGCAGGAAAAAGCTAGGACAGAAGAAAACAGATGAGGGTGCAATTTCTCTTCATTACAGGGATTTTCGAATTTTTATCTCTGCGAATTCACGTTTTTGAGGTTCACGAGGGATGATTTTAACAAAAAAAGACCAAGATCGATTTTTTCCTGAGACTTTTGCATTCACAAGGGATGGTTTTGTTATTTATTTTTATATTTTATGTTTTAACAAACAAAAATGAAAAAAAGTCCAAGAAATCGATTTTTCCATAGGATCAAAAATAATTAATGTATTTGCTAAGTTTTTTAATTAATTTTTTTTTATTTATTGTTTTGTAAAAAATAATTAATATATTATATAAGATTATAACTATTTAAAAAATTGAAAATTTTTAATTTAATTTATTTTTAAAACTTATAATTTAATATATTAACTTATAATCGATTTGTAAAAGAAAATTGAAAACTTTTAATTTAATTTAATTTATTTTTAAAATTTAAAATTAAAATTGATTGAACTATATTAATTTATATTTTATATTATGATAATAATGAATAGTAGAAAAGAAAATAATTAAAAAATAATGATATTGAAATTTCAAATTAAATTAATATATTAAAATATTTCAATCATTTTTAATTTTAATATATTTCAAAATTCAAATGTTTCAAATTTCAGTAAAATGGTTGTATTTCGCCTCCAGGTTCCAACTAACTCCATGCTTCTATTGCGAGTGTGTCACTTGAAATTTAATTAATACAAAAACCTTCATATACCTTTTACTTAATTTCAATCATTTTTAAATTTTAATATGTTTCCTTTATTTTGTTTAACTTCACTTTTTATCTGTTACGTTTATCTTGTCTCTCTTTTGCTAGGTATTTTACTAATGGCTTTTGCAAGCAAAAAGAGTGGTGGCAAACCAAGAGATCCTTGCTGGAAACATGGAACACCAAGTGCACTTCTAGGAGAAGTTATTTGCAAACATTGCACTGAATCTCTTTTTGGTGGCATAAATCGACTGAAATACCACCTTGCACGAATTCCTTGCCGAGATGCTAGACCATGTGATAAGGCACCTGAAGAGGTTGAGAGGGAGGCCAGAGCACTCCTTGCAGCATATGACCAAAGGAAGGAAAACAAAAAGAGAACAACAAAGGCAATGGCAGCCCCATATGCAGATTTCAATTCTACAGGGTCACAAAGGGCTATGGGGGGCTCTTCTTCTCTTGGGCCACGAATATGAGGATTAGGAACTAGAAGTGTGGCAACCTCAATTCTAGTTTTTTTGTTCCACATAATATTCTTGGTGCACAAACTTCATTGGAAGGTACTTCTTGGAATAAAGAGTTGCAAAATGAGGCGAAGTTGGCATGTGCTAGATTTTGGTACTACAACAATATTCCATTCAATGTTGCTTCTAGTCCTTATTGGGAAGGGTTGGTCACTACATTAACCGTGGCAGGTAAGGGGTTCAAGGCCCCAAGTCGTCATGAGTTGAGCGGGCCATTATTACAGAATGAGGTCCAAAACACACACCGACTAGTGGAGGAACAAAGGAGAATTTGGGAAAAGAATGGTTGCACCATTATATTTGATGGGTGGACGGATGGAAAAAATAGGACACTCATCAACTTTTTAGTGGCTTAAGGGGGACAATTGGTATTTCTAAAATCAGTTGATGCCTCCAATGAAACAAAAAATGCAGAGACCTTGTGCAACATGTTGGATGAGGTGGTGATGGAAGCGGGGGTTCAAAATGTAATTCAAATTGTGACTGACAATGCAACTGCATATGTGGCACCCGGTAAACTTCTAATGGCGAGGCATTCTACATTATCTTGGAGCCCTTGTGCTACCCATTATCTTGATTTGCTCCTTAAGGACATAGGGAAACTAAGTTGGGTGAAGAATGTGGTTGAAGATGGAAGGAATATCACAAAGTACATCTACAATCACACATGGGTCCTAAGTCTCATGAGAGAGCACATTGATGGTAAAGATCTCGTGCTACCAATAATCACCCGCTTTGCCACCAATTTCCTCACCTTGCAAAGTATTTTAGCTACATTGCCCAACCTCAAGCGCATGTTTGTGAGTGAAAGATGGTTGGAAATTCCTTATTGTAGGAAGCCTGAAGCAGAGAAGGTCATGAAGACCATTTTGATGATAGATTTGCCAAACTAACAGAGGAGATCATCAATGTAAATTTTCAAACTTTGATTGATAATTTATTTTTTTGTTTTCTAATATTACAACTTGCTGATTTTGTTAATTTTTTTATATTTTAGGTGTCAGAACCGTTGGTTAGAGTTCTACGATTGGTGGATGAGGATAAAAGCCCTATGGGGCATCTATATGAGGCCATGGATAAGGCCAAAGTGGCAATTCAGCATTTATATGGGTCAAACAAGACCAAATATGAACCCATATGGCACATAAGAAATCAGAGGTGGAACTAACAACTCCACCAACATATTCATGCTGCTGCCTACTTTTTGAACCCCAAGTTTTATTTCTCTCCTACTTTTAGAGCAAATGCAAAGGTTCTCATACTTGATGAGCTTGGTTAGTAATGATGACCTTCGAGATCTCATACTTGATGAGATACATAGCTATAAGAAAGCCGAAGGGCCATTGTTTTCTTCCAAGGATTGCATTCGTAGGAGAGACACTCTACAGCCAAGTAACAAATTCATGTGTTTAATATTATTTTACTATTTATGTTAATGTTTAAGTTTATTAAATCCTTACTAAGTTATAAATGGCAATTGTTATCCTTGCAGATTTGTGGTGGCAAGATTATGGTGCCACAACACCTAATCTTCAAAAGGTTGTCATTCGTATTTTATCTCAGCCTTGTAGTGCATCTCATTGTGAGCGCAACTAGAGTGTCTTTGAGGCCATTCACACAAAGAAGCGCAATCGGTTGACTCAAAAGCGTTTGAATGGCCTTGTCTATGTGCGGTACAACCTTCGGTTGCATGAGAAAAAGGTATAAGGGCTGAGTTCACATGAAGTAATTGACCTTGATGACATTGATCCATTTTCAGATTGGATTGCTGAGCCTGATGAGGTCGATGTGGAACTATGGATGAGTGATGATGAGTTTAGCTAAGATGGAGAGGGAGGCAGAGGCAACTGAATGGGAAGCAGAGGTGGCAGCATATGAGAAGGAAGAAGGAGAGCTTGGTCAGCCAGTAGAGGCAGTTTCTTCACACACACAGCTTGATCCTATCACTATGGATAAGGCACCTATTGAGGCAGTTGTTGAGGCTCCTATTGAGGACACTGCAACTATACCATCTACTTCAGCACCACCCACACAATAGTGACAAAAGCTTTTGAGTTTCAGTCGTATAAGAAATTTATGATAGATAATCTTTATTGATACCGAAACTTGAAGTTGATATGTATACAAAAGTTGAACTTGGTTTGGTCTATGATACATTGATGATTGATATGTATTAAAGTTTTAAACTCTAATTTTGGTTTATATATGATGAAATCAGTTGATACATTGATGATTGGTATGTATTAAACTCTAATTTCGATTTATATATGATGAAATCAGTAATATGTTCTAAAAATTCAGTTATATGTGTGTTTTTGAAGAATATTTTAAAAAATTGTGTATTTTCAAATGTTTGATAAATTTGCCAAGTTTTTGCTGAGTACCGAGTTTTCAAAAAATTTGGGCCTGCCGAGTTATTGCCGAGTCCAAGTTTTTCAACTATGATCATGACCATGTCAACAGCATCTATGACTCTCCTATTACTATGTTCTTTTTGATTTCGGTTCTATTTCCAACTTTTCCTAATACAGAATTTATTGTTGATATGGACACACGAAAGTTGGGACACATTTCATCAAACCCAATGAACTGACAGTGACAGCTTAGATAATAATTAAAGTATTGCCTATCAAAGAAAAACATTAGAAACAAATAATCAAAGATAATGCTATTGCTAACAGCTTGTAGCTTTTGATGGAATATATTAATAGCTGTAACTGATCGATAGAAAGGCAATAACTCTTTTTTCTGTATCAATGGCAATTCCATGTTTTCATACATCCTTATTTTAGATGTATGCATTGCTTCAGAGGGAGGTCCTCTGACAATAGCTATGGGATATCTTCTCTACTCAGAACGAAATGAAGCTTTGCCCAAAATACATAAAATCCAACCCAAAGCTCATTAATAATTCATCACGGTAAGAAATGCCAAGAAAAAGTAAAAGCAAACAAAAAATAGCATTGCATGACTACAACCACAAAGAAACTATAATATCACTTACTTCTGTGCTTTCTCGGGGATAATACTGTATACACTCTACCAGAATCCTGAAAATGGACAGCCCTTGAGATAGATGAGTACAGGATAATGATGCCAAGTGAGAATGAAGGCATTGAAAAAAGAAAGTATGACGAGTCGATGTTGTGATTTGCATTGCGGTATAAGTCAACAAAGGCCTTAAAAAAAGGGCAAAATCAGCATAGCTTGTAAACGTGACCTCTGTCACAAACAAGATCACCTG
Organism: Sequoia sempervirens; assembly: GCA_007258455.2. Lineage (NCBI taxonomy): Eukaryota > Viridiplantae > Streptophyta > Pinopsida > Cupressales > Cupressaceae > Sequoia > Sequoia sempervirens. The sequence goes on from VDFB02000015.1 coordinate 538,588,695, forward strand.
CTGCAAGAGTTCCATATGAGCTTCAACCCGAGACGCAAAGACCTGTTTTCATGCAGATTAGAAATTCAAATAAATAAGTCAGAATGTAGCACTTGACCCAATGTGTAGCATGAAAACATGTAACACAAAACTAAACTTTAGCCAAAAACAAATTATAAAGTAAATGATATGTGTATTTTCATACAATGCTCAGTCCCTTCTTCAGCTTAATGTTAAAAGTAAAAGTGCAAGACTTCAATTTTCTGTTTTGTTTCCAATCCTCGCAGCAATAGAAACATCTAAGTCTTTAGCTATGGTTTTCAAATCAGGGTATAAAAGACTTTTAATGTCTTCACATTTGCATTGTTTGAGAAAATTATTTCACCATCACTGTCATTCTCTATGTTTCAACTTTATTGTTACAAAAAAAATCAGCTTTGGCTTTGAACTCTTTAAACTGAATACCGCTGCCTTATGTTTATAATTATGAAGATAGATTGGAATCTTTCTCCTAAAATCATCAACAAATAAAATGAAATATTTCGCCCATGCAAGTGATGTTGTTCAAAATGGTCAAACACAAGTTGCTGTGAACTAGTTCCAATTTAAACTTAGATTCTCACTTTAACCTGACAAGTTCATCATCTTGCTGCTTCTCAAGTGAACATGTTTTAAAAATTATTTTTTAGTTACCAAAGGTTTACTCATGCAACAAATTTACTTGGATACAAAGTTCAAGGATTATGTAGATCAAATGACCATAAAGTTGTATCGCATAAATTTTAAAATTGTGAAATCTTTTTTACTGAATACCCTGCCCGATTACATCCCATCTTTCCTTATAATACAATAGCATTTCTTAAATACCGATTGCCATCAAAGTTAATAGATGCAAATTATTTCCAAATGTAAATACACATCATGTTTTTAATTGCCCAATTACGACCACCAGTAAGGTCCACGATCACATTACATTTTCGAACACTAAAAGTTCTATTGTCAGCAAGTACTACAGAGTTCATTAAACCAGATCTTGTGATTCGCTATATGTTAGAAAACCCCTGACTCAATGAGACAAACATTATCCATTTTAAGTGTTAAATAGACTCTCATGAAGATCTTAGTGATTATAGCATTCTCATCCAAACCAAGATTGTTAGCATGATGATAACATGCTTTGGCACAATAGTTGCAGATGAGGGACTTTGTCTGCTTTAAGAATGGTTCAATTTTCTTCGCTCTAGTGTGGTTGCTTTGTCATGTTTTTGGAAGATTTAGTGTTACCTCATTGCTACCTAGAGTTCGACCACCCAAAGACCCGCTGTATAGTAAGCAGGGGACCACCCAAACAAGGTGTTTCCCGTAGCATGTTAACATTCAAATTCTATGTTCATTGAAAGGAGACAATTTATAATACTGGCGGTGGCGATCATTCCAGACGTAACTCTTTACAATATACAACTATCAAAGAACGTCCTAAAAAATGGTGATAGTTGACGCGACCTAGCTGATGGGAAATGAAGTTCTATAGATACAGTTTATATGCTACTTCTGTAATTTTCTTGGCTTCTTGCAATCAGGTCTACGATAAAGTTAAAAGACGATAATTTGATCAGAGGCAAGATAGCAAAGGAGATTTCAGAAAATTAATTATTTCGTGCATTTTCTTCTAGAAATTTTCTTAACGAAATTCAATCAATCATTGATTCATAAGACTACTGGCCCCAAATGACTTTTTCCTTGTCCACACTTTAGCGGCTCCGCTTATTCACACTCATGCTTGGGATTCGCGGCAGTGTGAATGTCAGTATTTACTCTTGTTTGCTTCAAAGGCTTCTCAAGTGTAGCATTGTTTTTTATTTTTTTAATTAATATTTATGATTCTGAAGCATTTCCAACAAAAAAAATCCTGAATCAGAATATAGAGCTTAGGCCTTGCGGTTTCCAAATTAAATTACCTTGATGAAGGGATTGTTGTGAGGTGAAAATATGGTAGAAATATGTGGAGAAGAGCGTTTAAAGATAAGTCGAGAGAGATATCCGATTGCTTTAGTGATGGTCTCGACAGAGTGAGAAGGCGAGGCCTCGAGCGCCGCCTGAAGCTCGCGGAAAGCCTCGGGAGGCTCCACCTTGCCTTTCTCTTCCGCTACGAGACATATGAGCTCACGCACTGTCTGGTCTATCACTGGCGCCTCTGAATAGCGGAGGCAGAGGAAGAGAGCCTCCCTGCCCGCCTCACCACTCCTCACCTTCTCTGCGATTCCAATCACTGCAAAGCGTTGCATCCCCGCCTGACCGCTCTTCAATCTTTCCATCAGCGACTCGTACGAGCTCCCCTCCCCCATTTTGCCCCTTTCTTTATCTTCGCTCAGACTCTCTTCTTCACGCTCTCTGTTTAAGAGCAAACTATCTGAACATTCGCACAATTCCAATCACGCTGTGTGCAGTGAAAGCTGAGCAACAACTGACACATTGAAGATGAATGCAATCCAGGCCTCGGTATTTCCATTAGAAAAAACAGAAATGAGTCGTGACAAGACTCTGCATATTACCGCAGAATTGTGAGAGAGAGAAAAAACTGTGCTAGAAGCGGCAAAGTACACCGGTCATGCCAAGCAGTGGCCTGAACGGGATGCACATGTTCTTCTGAAGTTAGGGGAGAACACAACTATCCGTTAGGGCTAACTTCGCACAACCATAGAATTCAAACCGTATGTTGAAGTCGGGAAAAAAAATTATGGGTTTTTTTCGCTCACGAGTTAAGATCTTATAACTAAGGTTTTGGCTTCTAGGCAATTCAGTAGAGTGTGGGAGCGTCGGATATACGCACAGAGGTCAAAAAGACACATTTTAAGGTGTTGTCCGCCTGCCATCACCTAACGTTCCTTGCTAGTTATAACCACCAAACAAAATTTTAAAAAACACCTAAATGTGTCACTATTAACATTTAATTAAAACTATTTTATCATTCAAATCCGCTCAAAAGTCAATGGGTCTAATTCACGTTAGCACCTTATAAAATTATTTTGGCGCCCATTAAAAATCACTCCTACATATTAATCCCCTTACTTTAGCACCGAACACCAAACACATTACACTCCAATTAATCTTCATTTGGGGTCCGATTGATGCATATGACTAATATTTTTTTTTTGTAGGTATCCCATTTTTTTCCCTCATTTTACCACGCGCTCTATCTAGAAGTTTCTCGGCGATGGAAGCGAATGCAGATGGCGACAGCTCTCCATGGCTCCTGCTTGTGCACACGGCTTGAGATAACATCAAACATCATTCTCCTTTGAATATGCAAACAATGGTATTGGTTAATCATTTTCTTTTGCATCTTCCATGACCCGTGAAGGGTTTATTCGATGATTGAAAAATTATTACTACTTGTCTATGAAAAAAATCATTCTTCTTAAACGCCTTTTTGCCATGTGTTGATTGATTTTGTCGGGTCATGGTACTGGCGTTTTACACGGGTTTTTCTGGGGTTAAATGATTTCCTCTCCTCATTTTACCGCGCACTCACAACCTGGTAAAGTCGATTGTATCATGATTTTGTCTACATAAATGATAGACAAATTTCGTGGGTTTGACCACATGTCTGCAAAAAATAATTTGTTGGTCTGCATCGACCTTTTTATAAAAAACCCGTGTGAATATGGGAATAAATCGGCAAGCCCATTTAGTATACGCCATTTTTATGAGAACCCTTGCTTTGTTTTTCCAAATACGGGTTTTTTTTGGGTTAAATAATTAAAAACGACTTGGTAAAGTCAATTGTCTCATGATTTTGTCTCCAGAAATGATCAGGAATTTCGTGGGTTTGACCACATGTGTGCAAAATAATATTTTTTGGTTTGCTTCGACCTTTTTATAAAAAATCCATGTCACTATGGACATAAATCGGCAAACCCATTTAAAATACATATGTATTTGTGAAAACCCTTGCTTGGTTTTTTTCCAAATTCGTGTGCTTAAGGAATTAATCTCATGAAACCCTTGCTTGGAATATTCTGCATCTATCTGAAAACGCACTTTTGTATTCCTGCGAGTGAGGAATTATTATTATGAAACCCTTGGTTAATTTCTTGTGCACATTTCTGAAAACTCAAGTGTGTAATCGATCTACCTCTGTTCAAATAAATCATTCCTCTTACACACATTTTCACCATGTGTTGTTTGATTTTTTTGGGTCATGGTGTGGTTTTTTTCCAACATTGTATGTATGTATGTGCCACACATACATATATACATACATACATACATATATATATGTATATATATGTATGTATGTACATATATACATACATATACACATACATACATACATACATACATATGTATGTATGTATGTATGTATGTATGTATGTGTATATAAAGTTGTGTGTCCACATACATATATACATACATATACACATACATACATACATACATACATGTATGTATGTATGTATGTATGTATATATAAAGTTGTGTGTCCATGGTGTGAGGTAAAAACAAACATCATTCTCCTTTCAAAGTGCAAACAATGATAGTCCTAATTCTTATTAGGATGCAATTAAATTATATATGTATGTATACACATGTGTTATTCATATATATATGAATGTATGTATGTATGTGCATACATACATACATATATATAGATACATATAGATACATGATGATTTGGCATTATAGGTTAAGGTACACGAATTAGCATACAAATGAGCAACCAAGTAGCAAATGTTATCGAATATAGAGGGTTTTGGGTTGCGCAGAAATCTTCATCTTAGGAGTACAAAATGAGTGAACGGTCCAAATGTATTATGTGTTTTGATGGTTGTAGTTGAGCACGTTTCATTTAGCATCACCAATACTTCCCTCAAGGTCATTGTACTTGGTTAAATTTTGGAAATGTTTCACATCTCTCAAAATGTTTTCTTTTCCAACAATCTTGGAAATGAATTTTGATGAGTGGAAACCATATCTTACTCTAGGTTTTGATTTGGTATTCATGAGCCCATTGGACTACGTTGCACGCCTTTCCTTTATCCCTCTTGTCACTGGCTTGGGGCAACTTCTATGTTTTCTTTTGGCACCTTGTTCCTTGGTTGTTATACATTCACAGAATAATACTTATAGGTTTCGTCTTGCTTGTATTTCCTTTGGGCACTTGAATGCATGTGGTGTGTTGAGTCTATGGGTCCTATTTTGTTGAATGCTTAATCTCATCCCATGACTGCATTTGTAAGTGGAGCTTGATACAATTGTTTTTCTCAATCCATTGATGCGATGTTAAGTTGCAATTCAGGCTTAGTTGATTCGTTGGGTATACTTGGCAACTCATAGATTCAGGTAATCATTGTCTATTTTAATACTGTAGAATGTGATTTTATGAACACATAACTGGGGTGTTTTGATTACTGGAGTTTATATTTGTCTTTGTAAGGTTGATGGTTATTCTGACACTATTCTGATTACTTAGTATGGACGCAAAGTTACTCCTTAGACATACCTTATCTTGGGTGTGACTTCATTACTTTTAAAAAGGTTTATATTTATTAGAAGTCCGATTTGTATGAGTTAATATCTCAGATTTAGTATTTGTGACTTTCGATTTTCATAAATGATAGCTCAGATTTATTTTGTTTTGATTAGTTTGACATGTATAACCAATTCACTATTTGACGTTGTGATGAACCCTGCTGGTTCAACTTCAACCCCTGATGCTTAAACTGATTTTTTTTGTGTATTTTGTGTTTTTTTGTAATCTTTTTATGCAATAAGGGTTTTGGCATTTTTTTGAAGAAAGGATGCCAGAAAAAATTAAATGCATAAACTTACAAATACATAAAGCAAACTATTGACTAATGAAGGGAGATGAACTTTATTTGGAATGATGAATGTTTACAATACTGAATTGATAGCATGCATACAAAAAGGAAATTAAATAAGCAATATCTGAAGAACCTGATTTTTATTTGCAACCACCTGTAGAGGGTAATGAAAGGTACGACCATCTTGTTTAAGGCATTTCTCCCACTGAACAATGGTTGCTAAACCCTCAGGGGTCCAAGGCGTCCACTGTAGAATTAAAAGGCAACCCAAAAACAAGACGATTTGATGACTGTGAAGAAAACGCCCTTGCAGCTGTGAAATACGGCCCTAGATCAGCAAGGAACAAATCCGTACCACCTTGGAAAGTGCGCCAAATATCTGATAACTGATGGCAAATGGAAAGATTATCCTCTGGAAAGAAATCAATCCAATCACTGAATAAAAGAAACTCACAATAAGATCTATAATAACTTCTTAATGAAGCTATTCAATTGGCAAGTAATAAATCAGCTGATATTTCACAGCTTCTGAACTGCAATACACTGAAGATGGCTCGTTCTCCAATGCAGAAGAAAACTAAACCCTTGGCTTCATTCTCTGAAGAATAAAAATGGCTAAAATCGATTCTCATATGCATAATGAATGAATTTCTCTCAAAGAAAACTTATATCTCCTCAATTGGGTCGATTTCCTTCAGAAAGCATCATTTAAATAAAACTTGAATTTCACTTTTAATTTTTCAATAGTTTGGACGCCCTTTTAATTATAATAATTAATTAAAAAGTGGCCCCTTATTCATGATGGTCGACCCCTTCAATAATTCACTTAAGTTATAATATTAAATTACATTATAACTTTATAATATAAGCTTCAATTAAATTGATATTTATTTTGACAATAAATATTAATATCTCTCTCAATATAAATCCAAATGACAAACCGTCTGAAGCCGGATGATAAGTGACTGAATCTGCATATGACCAGACCATACTGCTAAAAATAGTAGGGGTGCTCCGCTAAGCACTTACTAAAAATAGTAAGTCAAGCAAATGATGTCCAAAAGACCCTAAACGAAAGCCAAACTAAATAATTATGATAACTGAAGCCAAGCCATGCCTCAACAAGACCCTTTATCCTCCATATTAGCCTACGAGGGCCACATAATAGGCTAATCTCAAGTACTAAGAGATGTCAACTGGAAGGGGACATTACAAATGTTTATATTTATGGTGTTGTCTGTTTGATACTCTCAAAAGAAATGACTCAAAGATTATACAACATAAATGTTACTCGCAGAATTAAAATATATACATTGTGTTCGATGCTTGTAGTTTTATGAGTTTTTGATACTGTATTTAGGGTGTTCAATATGTAAGTTAAGTGTGGCATTCAATAGCATGTGTTGTATTCGCTTTCAAGTGCATATTCATGTGTAATTAGTGTAACTATAGATACGGAAAAATTATCCCAAATAAAACTAATTAAATAGGATAGTTATATGAGAAGGATTGTCTTTTATGTATATTGATCATTTTCTGATTTATTTTATATCTCATCTTTTGGAAAGTGATTGGGAATCCTATTTAATGGCGTTTCCTCCTATAAAGTATGTTTATGAGTGATAATTCTAACCTTCCTTGTTGTAATAGTAACCCACAATGCCAAATCATCATGTATCATGTTTGTAGATATATATGTACGCATGTATGTATGTACATACATACATATATAAATATGAAAACTCATGAGTTGCACATTTAACATTC